>JAVJIF010008450.1:0-196795 GCA_038442645.1 Agave tequilana | reverse complement strand
AGATAGGGAGAGAGAGAAAGAGAGATCGGTTTTTTCTGCTCTTTCTCTCTCCTCCATCCCTCTCTGTCTCTTTCATCTTCAACCAATTCATGGCAAAGGTGCGCTCTTGCTCCCTCATCATTCTTTCTACATTGGATTTTTCTTTAAGCAAATCATCAAACGATTGAATTGATTGATCTTTTCATTCATTGCGTTTGTTTTTTAAGCTATGAATTCGCAAATTTATTTTCCCTCTTATTTCCTTCCCATTTCAATTGGTTTTTCTGTTTCTATTCAGATGAATTCGGTAATGTGCGAAAGGTGGAATCTTGTTGTTGCAATTCAATTTCGTTAGGAATTTTTCAGGATTTAAACAGTGTCATTCTTTCTTCGAGACAAGCATTAAGATTTTATTTCCTTTTTTTCATCGTTTTGGGTTTTTCTCTTTGAATTGATTGAAATGAGTAACTTATAGGATTTTTCTGATAATAATGAGGATCCCTATGGCTATGGATGGGACTTTATGAATGCAAACGAGAACGATGCGTTGGTTGTGGGAAAATCTCTCAGTTGATTGCAATTTTGGACTCCTTCCCATAGCCCCATTCAGATTAATTGTTTTAAAAAATATATATAGCAAAAAATACATACTTGCCTAGACCTTAGAAATTGGGGTGCCTTCCACGAGAAAAACTTGCATTCAAAGGATTATTTCACTCTTTAGCAGAGATGTTTTTATACAAATTACATCATCCATTCTATGCCGTTCCTTAGAGGAAACTCCGTTTAATGCATCCCTCTTGCCTTTAACTCGTGAACCCCTCTCTAACCAAACAACAAAGAGGAAAGCTCCTCTTGGTTAGTTTGTCTCACTTGATTGATTGTTATGGCGATGGATGGAAGAGTTTGATCCCTTTAAAGGTAGATAGTTTGATCTTCTGTAGCGGTATAGTAGATGACTCAAACATATTTCCTTTGTGTAAATGATTACAAAAACCAATGTCGGAAGGTCTAATGGTTTGTGAAAGCCTTCTTCCATGCTTCGAATTCTTGATGGTACTAAACACCACTCGAGGATGTTTGTCTCTCCTTCGTTATCCCAATTTCTGTGGTTGGTATAACAGAGCTTGATTATTGATTATGCCCTTGTTTCTATTATCTTACTTGCATAGCATACACAGGCATGCAAGATTAACTTAACTTGCATGGTAGATTATCTATCTACTCAATTTTATAAGTAAGCTCTATCCTTTGAACAAACCAAGTCGCTAGTAATGGATGTAATATAAAATTGTGAAGATGCTTTCTTGTGGCTTTGGTACATGCTTTTCATTTCATTTTAACAAAAATAAATTGTCTTTTTTTAAATATCTGAAATACATATATTGGTATTTTTATGGAATTGCAGCAGAATCAGGGCCGACCACTGCCCAAATTTGGAGAGTGGGACGTGAACAATCCCGCCTCAGCTGAAGGGTTCACAGTTATATTTAACAAAGCTCGAGATGAAAAGAAGACAAATAATAACCCAGCAGTAGTGGCAGCACCACAGCGAAGCAACATAGGGGTTATGGCCATGAAGACCCTTATCGGTACCAAAGAAAAAGCGTAAGATCTCTCTTATCCGTATCAGTGCCTCAGAACTTTTAACTAAACCTCTGCATTTTATGCTCTATGACTCTTAACTATTGAAAATATCTCTGATTCTTTGTGAAAATTTTATTTGCTTGTGGGCTTTCTTCTTTGGCCTTCTCTATTGCTTTTCCATGTCCTCGTTGATTGAACCAGACAATTGGAAGTTGCTTTGATCGATTTCTTGTCATTTTCCTTGAAACCAAACTCACCTTTATTCTCAAGTTTTCTTAATTTTGAAACTTGTGTTTGTTACTACTTTTTCCATAATTAAATTAGCAATGGTAGTTGTGATATTACTGCCCTTTTTATCTCGAACTTTTACCATAATAATATAGGGAATATCTTCTGTTTTTTGACTATATCATAGGATAGTTTTTGCTAGCCTCTTCACTAAATATAGGGAAGAAAATTCTTCCCATTATGTCTTGGAGGCATTTCTTGAAGTTGGACATCTTTGTCACAAGTCACATCCCTTGCCAACTCTTCAAGTTCATTGGAAACAATTTAGTTTTCCATGGTATTTTTTCTTCACCAAAACTATCAGTGTTGGTACTCTTTTAGAAATTTACAAAAGATCTCATTGATGAAGAGCGATAATTATAGATCATTGAGTCATGAGTTCTGTGGCACTATAAAATATAAATATTGTCATTACATTTCAATTTGTTTTTTTTTTATTCTCTATTTCGTAAGAATTCTTTTATACCTTTATGACCTTTCAACTTTCTAATGTTTTTTTTGTTTGAGAGGAAATACTTGTGTTTGCACTCCATATTTCATTAACGATCATTGAAAGAAACATAAGTCCAAGTGCATGCAAACAAGTACATAGACACAAAACACTTTCTCAACTTAGGAAGGTTGAAGGACAGAGGCACCTATGATGCACGGACACAGCCACAGGACACGGCAAAATCTAAAAAATTAGAATACGGGGACACGGCAAGCAATATTTTATCAGTTCTCACGTTGCAAGAGAGTAGCCCTCAAAGAGTTGTAACCGGGAGGTTTGTAGTCAGCGATTGGATTGTTTGCGATAAATTTAAACGCCTTGTCTTACCATGAATTTCTTGTCAAATTAAATCACAATCTACTGGTATAGAATATCCTCGCAATAATGTAATCTAATCCATCCATAGCCTCTTTATTAAATGTTTGATCCACGGTGTTGACTCCCGTCCTCTTCTTCGATTCACTTGGACTACTTGCACTTTTACCGGTCGTACTTGATGTTGAAGATAAAGACAATGTTATTGTTTTTTAGGTATAGAAGCCTTCAATCTCATTTTCGCTTGCCTCATCTCCTTTGCCATGTCTCTTATGTTGTGAGGTTTAACCGTTGCACACATCAGTGTTCTAATGGCCGCCACAGCGGCTACATCGGCCGGAAAAATTTATCAGAGATGGGATATATCGGGGATATTTTAAAAATCGGATGTCAAAATCGGACTGTAAATATACATACCTTCTTATCTTAAATCGCATCTCAATAAGACAATATATGCATAAATTATATAAATCTACATAAAATATCATACTTATATGTTTAAGAAATACTTAAATCGATAACTTGCATTAAGCCTATGAATCATAATCATTATCCAAGTGTAGAATCTTTAAAATATCACATTGCCACTTCACTCGAATTACTCAAATACTTAACCTAGAAATTGGGTGTAAAATGCTATATCGGGTTCAAAATCGTCGAAATTGTTGCCGATATATCGGGTCATGCCTATTTATCGGCCATTTTGGATGAAAAACGCTATATCGGTTTGGATGTGCCAAATCATTGCGGTTATGTGACGTAAACGCAATATCGAGGTTATATCGGGGATATTTAGAATACTGGCATACATCTTTATTTCTTGTCAGCTTCTATGCATGAGATGGGCCTTGACTCTTAAGTATGATCCATTGAATATATCACGACTAGTGACGACCATGACGTTGACGAGATCTACCCACCACCACTGATGACGACGAGATCCACCAGCGACGATGACGTCATCCACCACGAAGAGGTTCGTCGCCTTCTTCTTCGTAGAATAGAGAGAGAATGATCGTTGCCTTCTTCGTAGAATAGATAGAATGATCATCGCCTTCTTCGTAGAAGAAAGAGAGAGAGAGCGATAAATTGCGGGCGGTGGATTGGGATTTAGGGTTTTTATTTGTTATCGGGTCGGATTGGGTTAACACAATTTTGTAACCAAGATGCGAACTCGGGTCGGGTCGGACTGTGTCTAATCCGTGTCCGACCGGTCTTTTGATCGTGTCGGGCAAGTCAACCTCATTGACCCGAGACGGACACGGTCAACACGTGTCGGGCACGTATCTGTGTCCGACACTTGCTCGACACAGACAGGGCGTTGCGTTGTGCGTGCTTCATAGGGAGGCACAACAACTACAAACACTTCAACCAAAAAAGTAGTGCAAAATTTCACATTAGTCTCAGCGTTTGTAGTGTTTACTAGCAGCTTTGTGTACTTCGGCTCTTTTTGTGTATTCGATGTAACTATAGTCGTGTTATATCTTTTGGTCAACCATGCATGGTGTGCATTCTAGAATAATTCTTCCTTTTCTCAATGAACTTTGGATGCAGAAAAAATGGTTTTGCTGTGGGTAAATGCTGATGTTGGAGCCGTAAGGGATCTGATGATGCTTTTCTTCCGCTCAGGGTTGCTCGGAGGAATCCCGTGTTATTTATGTCTTGGTGCCACTTCCCTTCCCCTGTTGTTTGTTACCCATGATCCATGAATTCTTAATATAAGTATATGTGCCTGTATTTAATATAATATGGACAGTGAAAGAGAGGAAGGAAAAAGGAGAGTGAAGGATGTAAGACCCCTCTATTATATCATTTGTTCATTACATTTGCCTTTTATTATTTTATGGTTACTGAACTGTGATGAATTATAATTCATTCAACTCTTTGACCATGTTTGTTGCGTGTGTTGCTAGAGCAACACTTGAGCTATTATTGTTAGTTTTAAGGGGGAAAGCTGAGTGGTAAAGTTGGAGATATGTGCACCTGGTAATGGGTCTCTCTCTCTCTCTCTCTCTCTCTCTCTCATATGCATGGGTTAAGTGCAGTGGTGCAGCAGGTAAAGTTGACGTGCATATTTTTCAAACTTGAAAAAGAAGTGTTGGTTAAAGTACATATATACCGTCTGGCATTGTGATAATGAGTTTAACAAGGCATGCCAGATAATGAGTTTAACAAGGCATGCCGGGGCGCGGTATGAATCCACAGTTAATTTATAATCCGCCCTGCTGGTGGAAAGGGCTAGAATGCAATGCAGCGGGATAAAATCCTAGAGAGGAAAACATCGCAATACATGACCCCGGCCTGCTCCACTTGGTTAAAAACAACCTAAGCTTTGCACATGTAGAAGAAGATGCGCCAGTTGGTCCTGCAAACCTTCAAAATGGATTGTCGAATCGCCCAAGTCGAAATGCTAAGAATATTTGCACGCTAACAAAACACATTCAACAGAGATCATACCAAGCAAAAACATCAAGCTGCAGAAATTTACAACTACTTTCACCCTGAAACCCAAGCAGACATTAGAATTACACCAACAAAAAAGAAATATCTGATATATATGACGAGACTGAAAAAAAAAATGACTTGAAATTGCATCTATTAGGCATTTCCATCCAACAAATTGGAATAAGCAATTGGAAAGAAGGTAGCACTGCAGCAAGTTTCTCTAACTGGTTCTTCACCTGTATACAATGTCACATCTATAATGTACAGAGTAACCAAAAATTTAAAAATAAAGATAACGACCTCTTTGTTTTCATCTGATTGATATATACACATCTATCACGTTTAACTGAAATAAACACCCCCACCTCCTCCTCTCTCTCTCTCTCTCTCTCTCTCTCTCTCTCTCTCTCAAGTCAGTTCGGAACCCATGAGTAGTGCAGACGACGGGGTGAAAAGAAATATTACATGAGGGGGAAAAAAAATCCTCTATGCTTTCTTGGAAAGCACCCGGACAGACAAACGCAACACTCAGAGAGAGAGGAGTTAGTCTCCTCGGTAATTCCAATCCTTAATTCCAAAGAAAGGTTAGCAGTCTGATTGATTCTGAACCTCAGTCACCGGCGTCCCTTGTCTGCTGAAACTGCTTTCCCCCTCAAAGATTCCCCCATTTACTCTTCCCCCTCTCATTGAATCTGAACGACTGGTGTTTCCCACTGGTCCGACCCTGCTTCCCCCTCTGATTCCCGTCTTTTCTTCTTGCCCTCCCCATACCTTGACCTCCTGGGTGCCGCTTCATCCTCGCTCTCGCTCTCATCATTTTGAAGACTGGTCCTTGTGCCAAACTTAGCCCCACCACCATTCCCTGCAACCACCTCATGGCCCTTACCACCCTGGCCCGGTGCTGGCTCACATCTGTCATTTGTCGGTCGCCTCTGATCCTTCTTGACAATTCGGTTGTTTGATGGCGGTGGTGGGTGGATGAAAGGAGATGACTGTGAAAGCCCAATTGGCCGACCAGGCCGACCAACACCTGCCATCCCCGCCATGCCGCCCATGAATGGAGCCCGACCAGCATTTCCCATCATCATCCCTAGCCCGCCCATAGGGAAACAGCTCCAGGCTGCGGAGGCCGACCGGGGAACATCAACCCAGCTACAGTAAAGTCACCAGAAAATCTTGGGCCACATGGTGCAAACACCCCATGCGGTGGAACACCAAAGAGATCCGCGTGCCAAACCCATCAGGGTAGCCAAAACCATCAACACCCATCATAACAGGAGGAAAGCCACGGAGGACTGGTCTTCCTCCACGGATCATTGGCATGGGGGTTTGCCACATCATTCCACCTCTTCCCCTCCCTCTCCCTGGTGCAGCAGCCTGTCCCACACCATCCTCCTCTTCCTCACTCTCTTCTTCCTCCTCTTCTTCATTATCCTCGAACAGGACAATATCAGGGTTATCGGACGCATCGTCAGTGCTGACTCCTTTTGCCTTCTCCTCTTCACGCTTGGATTCAGCAGCTATTAACATTTCCTGAACCACAATCAAATCGTTTTGTTTAATTTCAGTAGAAAAAACAAGCAGCAATAACTTAACCATAAAACTAGGAAGAAACTTTGAAACAAAAACTAAGTAGACTGTGCTTTCGACTTTTGAAAGAACTAGTGCAAAGCTACAAAGTAGATGAGGATCATAAATGCATGTCCAACTCTATGTAGCACAGACACTTCTACCATGGAGCCGTGTCATGTCCGAAACGATTCAGACACGCGTGTCGGACACGGACACATGTGTCGGATCCGACACGGACGTCGTGTGTATTTATAAGAATTTACCACGTGTCTGTCGTGTCCATTTCACTATTGCCGTGTCCGTGCAACATAGGTCCAACCTGGTTGCACCCACGGCCAGGAACCCCAAGGCCAGCAGGTCTCAGGTTAGGGAAATCCAGAATGTGTGTACTTGGCTTTAGGGATACGGTTTTATTGAAAACCAGGCTGCCAACATGACGGCAGTTCCTGTCCACTGCTTGGATTAAAACACTGCCTCCACTCTACTTCTACCTAGAGTAAATATGAAGCCATTTGAGTATCTTTTCCCTCCATCTTTCACATTGGAGTACTTAAGCCAGTGATGGAGCGAGCAACTTCGTAATGTATCGAAAAGAAATTTGTTGTGATTGGATAGGCTGCAGTATTTCTCCAATGTCTCCCCCACCCACCCCCACAACACACTAGTGTGCGCGCGCGTCCACACAATAAAAAAGAGATCCTTCTTCCCTCCTCTTCTTCTAATTACAGCCCAAACCAAAATTCCTGGCTCCATATCAGTTATACGCCATCAATTTCTCGAGTGCTCACTCATTTCTGAATCTCAATTATACACCCAAGAAGCCTATAACTTGTCAGTGATTGCATTTTCCATTTTTCCAACCTCTCTTATTTCCTAATGGCAGCTTTATAACTCATTATACTGCCAATTCAACATTTCGTACCACTCTGTGCATGTATACACATATGCAATACGCATGCATATTACCAAGAAAGGAAATGGTAGTAGAAAGTGTAGAGTTATGATACATAAAATAGATTGAGATGGTAAGGTAATGTACGAGCGTACAGTTTATAACAGAAGGCTTGCTTCTGAAATCGGAGAGAATATCAGTTCATCAAACACAAGGAAACACCTTTTTTTCTCAATCAATGAGGAAAGTGTCTAGGTATCTAGTTAATCAAACATTTAAATAAAAAAATGGTCAAAGTACAAAATTCCAGATGAGAATACATCAGACTAGCAGGTCATGAAACCAATTAAAAGTTTTCACTAGTGGTGCGTAACTTAGAATTTAATATTTAAGACATGGAGAAATGACCAGTAAGCACTAAAGAACAACAGTTGCAGACCGCAAGCTAGTAACATGTACAATGTCAGGTTCATGCAACTCTCAAGCGTAATTGCATTAAGAGAGAGATTTCTTCAAACCAAAATCCAAACTAAAGAACACTATAATAGGAAATTGAAACCAAATTATCTTGGGTTCAATATCTAAACTATGCTGGCTTTTCGAAACCTTATTATGTTACTTTAATGTGTAGACTACGCCAGGCCTCTCTATCACATCCATTGGCCTCCCTCCCTACACTTTTTATCCATCGATCATCATTCCATGCAAGTAATGCTCCCACCTACCTCTTCACCCTCCTCTTTTCAAATGACATGAGACCATATTTCTGAGAGATCTAACCATTCTAATAATGTGTCTTAGGATTATGAGGCCTGATACAAGCAAGACTGTAATATGAAGAATGAGGTTAAGAAAATGGTTATGTCTAATTTTAAACTCATGACCAAATAAAAGATAAATAGCGAAGTGAAACCTAACTATATTATGTTTCAATATCCTAATTGATTTGGCTTAACCCCAATTCTGTTCTGCTCCACCACACACAGACACATGCAGGGTGAGGTTTTAATACTCTCAGGGCATATAATTAACTTAGTTATGCCCATCTACAAATACAAGTGCTATGAAATTAGACGATCTATTCTGGTAATCTTAACCTACATTTTTTAAAAGTTCTCGCCCTAAAAAATAATTCATTTTGAAGATAATTTACCTATGTTTAAAGTGGTGATAGAATAAAAGATTTCTGAAATTAAACCGTTCATTTTACACCCACTTGATGCATGAGCAATTAGTTTTCAAAACGTATGATTTTCTGTTAATAACCTTTTAGAAAATGTCGATCAAGATAAACGAGTGGATCATCAAATCTTTGTATATTACACACTTTTATAGGAGTTTTATAGCCTCTCTCCCACACACACACACGTAGATGAGAATAAGATATATGAGCTACACCTTATTTTATGTGTGGATCATCATGTGAATGATCCACACCGTTCACAATGATCTATACACCCTAAGGAAGTGTGGATGAAAAATCATAGGTTTTTAAAATCATTTGCTCATCCAACACATGATTGCAAATTGAACGATTCCTATGAAAGGACAAATTTGAACAAGTTTGTACTGCTTGATCAATAGGCAAACGATCTTCAAAACTCATGAATTTTCATCCACTACTTCATATAAACATGTATATCACATTGAACGGTGTGGAGAGTCAATCTACACATGAGAACTAGTTGTATCTCATATAAACTTATATGAGCTTAAAGCTCATTTCTCTCACACTCTCTTAAAAGAAAATAATACAAAAAACGTGCACTATTCCCCCCCCCCCCCCCCCCACCACCCCACAACAAAAAAAAAAAAATTGTTCTATCACCTATTTTCCACATCATTATTTTTTATTTTAATATTTTAATTAAACTCTCTATTGTCCATTACAATAACAAAAAATAAAAAAGTGCAAATAAAAATCTACACCATAGAAGAAGAAAAGGCAAAAAAAACTCGCCACTCTCTATTTCTTGATCTCACCAGCCTCTCTCTTTCTCGCTTTCTTCGCTCTCTCAAAAGGCAAAAAAGGGGAAGAAAAAAAACTCACTTCTCTCATTAAGAATTCCTATTTCTAATCCTACAGACTCCATCTCAAAAACCCATGAAACCCTAATAGAAAACTCATCACATCTTAAAAATCCATAAAACCCTAACAGTATTCCTCACATCTCAAAAACCCATAAAAACCCTAAAATATCGCATCACAATTTCTCAGTAGATTTGGTTCCCTTCGCACTCAAAAAATTTGACAATCTAAATGTATCTTTAAACTTGAGCAATTTAAATTATTTTTCCCGTTTTTGTTATATTAGTGCTTTGTATACTGGTTAGTAATCTTAACTTCATAAAAGAATTAAAAATCATCTATTAATTTTTGTGTATTGATTTGTTTGATTGCCAATATCTTAACAATTCAACAACATTTTTCTTAAGCCCTCTAAAGTAGAATTCAAATTGACATCACATTTCCAAACACACTTCAAACCTTATTCTTTTAAGGTAAGATTTCCTTTTATGATTTATTATTATTTTCAGGCATTATTTAGAACTTGACACACAACGTCTATTTGTTGTATTAGTGTGGTAGGTATATCGATTTGTTCTCTTTGGTGGTCTTCTTTAGTTTATAATCATAATCCACTGCATACTTAGACATCAACTTCTTTTTAGTGTATTGGTATTTTGTCAAAATCATATATTAAATTTGAACTTTATTATATTATTGTAGTGGTTAAAAAATTTGAACCCTCATCAGGATGACGACACCTGTCCCTGATACCGAGAACTTCCACCAAGAAATCCACATTCCTTGGAGTCCAACTCAGGTCTTCCGATTCAGTTTTTCCCGAAGACAGTTTTCGCCACAATCAGCTTCCACCACATCCGACTTTTCTAAGTTCTTCCCGAACACCCTTTCATCCCAGAGCCGCCTTCTGCCACTCAAGGTCTTTGCCTTCCCGACATCTTTCCCGCTCCAAGAGCCTCCTACTCCGCGGCTGAGGCTCCAGCAACAGATCGCCCCTGATCCTCGTCGTCAGTTACGTAGCCATATATTCTTCTATATTCATAACATGCAATGCTCCTCAGCGCGAGCAGTCTATACATGGCGATTTTTCTACATGCAATCCCAACAAACTAATGCCAGTAATCACAGCTGTTACAACAAATCGACATGTGCAAGTCATACAGTTACGAAAAGATCATGCTCGTACAATTCGCCTCCATGCACACAGATCAGAAGCATAAGTAGACTTCCTTCTCCAAGAGAAGGGGGATTTTTGAGTAAAACCCAGCACGAAGACTCTGACAAACACCTTTCTGTAATTCCTATAAACTGAGAATTATAGTAAGTTTTTTCTCCTCCCCGTGATTTTTTCAGTTAAGGATTTTCACATAAAATCTTGTGTCTTTTTGTGTTGTGTCTTGTTTACGCGCATTTACTCCCCATTCTCATTTCCACTTGTTGTAAGGATTGACCATCCAATCACTTGTGGCGGAAAATCACCACCATAATTACGTAACCCTATCATTTCCTCTTTTCTTTTAGAAATTTTATATTATGTGACCTTGCATAACTTTCCCCCTTTTCTTTTTAGAAATTTTATATTATGTAACCTTACATAACTTTTCCCTTTTCTTTTAGAAATTTTATCTAATATTTTAATTTCAGATCCTTTTAATTGAGATTTTTTTTCATTTCTTATATTCTTTTTATTTCTTTTGCTGAAAATTTTTATACTTTCTTAATCTCAAAGGCACTTTATATCTCAATTTTTATAATTTATTACCTGAAAATTTCCTTTTTTTATCTAAAGATTTATGTTCTTCTATTTCAGATTTTTTTCCCTTTTATCTCAATTTATTTTGTTTAGCACATACTATGGACATTTTTTAGCTCAGTCTTTTAATTTTATTTCTCTTAGATTTTTTTTTCCTTTCTTCATCTTAGATTTTTCATTTTTATCAGACTTTTTTTTATCTCACAAGTTCTTTTTTTTGTCTCAAAAATTTTCCTTTATTATGTCATTTTTTATTTTGTTCTTTTTTATCCCTTTTTTATTTTTTATAATCTAAATTTTTGTTCTATTTTTTATTTGTCCTCTTTTGTTATCTTGGTTTTGTATCATCCTCTTAGATTTCTCTTCATTTTATTCTTCTGCTCTTTGTCCCCTTGCTCTATAGAACTCCTTTATTGATTGTATCTTAAATTCTATTGTCAACTTTCTTTTTGATTATCAAACCTTCATATCTCAAATTTATTTATTTTAATTTTTTATTTCGGAATTTTGAAACTCTAAGTTTTTTTTTAGAAGAGTTTTTATTTTTATTTGAGATTTCTTTAACTCTTAGCTTTTTTTAAAAGAGTTCTTTTCTTTTAGCGTTTTATGCCAGAGATACTTTTCTTCCTTTACTCAAGTTTTTTCTTTTATCTTTTAGCGTTTATGCCAGAGATACTTTTCTTCCTTTACTCAAGTTTTTTTTTTTTTATCTCAGAATTTTTTTTCTTGTTTTACAGCAGATTTTCCTTAATTTTGTCTTTCTATCCTTTCTCCTTTTTATCAAATTTTTTACCTCACTATATTTCTCTTTTGGTTCATGTAGCCTACCCCAAATACTTGGGACAAATGGCTTAGCTGCTGCTGTTGTTGTTTTTGCCTCACTATATTCTACAAAGTTTTTCCAATTTTTTGTTTCACTTATTTTGTCCATACTTTTTCCTTGTCTGTTTTTTTATTTTCGTCATTTCTTCCCATATTTTTTTCCTTCTAATTGTTTTTTCCATCCCATTTTTTTGTTTATCTTAATGATGCTTTTATTTTCATTTTACATGAAAATTTGCAACTTTTTGAATCTTTTTTTTAACCTTATATCTAGATTTTTTTTAAAAAAATTGTGATATTCTTTTTTTTCTTTTAATGTTATTATTGTTTTTATTCTTTATGTGATTCCCATATGTTTATTTTATTTTCTATTCACCTCTATTTAGGGTACCGAAAGAGGCTATTACCGTGATGCCAATCTTCTACTAAGTGCGATGTAGGTTAGAAATCGAAGGTCAAACGTCGAAGATGTTGCTGAAGTAACCCATGCCACACTCCCAGAAAAAAACTCAAACGACCTTTAAACAAAGGGTACATGTACCGAAAACCGACACAGGTGGGTAGGTAGAGAATACCTAGAGGCGCGAGACAACTCTTTAAGGAACTCGGTAAAATAGTCCCGTAACTTCGGGAGAAGGGGTGCCTCCTCACAAAGGGGGTCGTAGTGAGCTTCTTCCTTGCTTTATGATCTATCGCCTTCTGTTTGAAGACAAGGTTGACTGCTTAAAGTAAACCACTCCCTGCCTTCATGTGTTGCCTTTTGGCTTCGGTTTTGTAGTCCTCTAGCCGAGCCACTACTCATGTGTGTGATTCATGACAGTTCACTATTATGGTATAGATGCCTTCTCTTTCTTTTCATTTTAATGAAGTATAGAGTGGAAAATTATTGTTGTTCTAAGGAAGTAGGGAATGCGTTAGTACAAAAAAAGAGAGAATGTACCGCGCATTCTTTTCGATAGCTTTCACATGAGTGGTACAGTAAACACCCCCCTAATCTCGAAGAAAACGATGAAGCTTAACAGAGTGAGGGAAAGGAGATACAGAGGGACTAATTGACTAAACTTTAATACTACTGCATGCTAACTATTTTGCTTTATCTTTTTCCATGTTTTTTATCTTCTTTTCTAATCGATTTTTTCATTTTTTTTATATTTACATTTTTATAAATTATTTTTTCTTTTTTTTTAGATTTTTTACTCATATTAATTGTTTTTTATTCTAATTTGTATATTTATACATTTTTACTCCAATTTTTTAATTCTTTCTTTTCGTTTCTTTCTTCTCTATTATTAGCGATAATCACATTTTTGTCGATATTTTTATGTTAGGCCTTTTCTTTCGATAATAATTTCATTTCATTTCTTTTTCTTTAGATTCTTTTTTCTTTTTCATCTAATTTTTCTTCTTTTCATTTGTTTTTTATAAATTTTCGCAACCCCCAAGATTTTTTTCTTTTTATTAATCAAGATTTCTTCTTCACTTTCTTCCTGATTCTTTATTTTCATTTTTGTGTTTTTTATTTTTTTACATTTCTCAATCTATTTAACTTTTATTCTATTTATTCTCTTTTAGATTTTTTTTCTTTCCTTTTTCACATTTTTTTAAGTTTTTCCCAGTTTTTTCTATCTTTCAATTTTTTTTATTTTTCCTTATTTATTTCTACTTTTCCTTACTTTTTATTTTTATTCTACTCAATTTAATCTTTATTTTTCTCTTTTCTTTGTTTCTTATCTTTCTTTTCTTTTTAATTAGATTTTTTTAGTATTCCTTGTTTTTTATTTCTCCTTTTTTTTCTTAAGTCTTGAATGATTTTGTTCTATTTCACTGTAATTCTTTTTTCTGTTTATTTTTCTAGATAGTTTTTATTTTCTTTTTTCCTTTAATTTCTACTTTTTCTCCAATTACACTCTACTTTTTCTTTCAAATTTTTTTCTCTTTCCTTTCAATTCTATTCTGCTTACTTTTTAATTCTCTTCCTTTATTTTTGTCTACATGTTTTAATTTTTCTATTTATTGATTCTCTTTGTTTCCTTTGCTTTTTTTGCTCTTCTGAAATTGTTTGTTTTCCTTTTCTTCTAAACTTGTGCTTTACTTTTTCATTTGTCGGTGATTTCTTTCCTTCTTTTCTAAGTTCCTATTTTCTTAATTCTTTCTTTCCTTTTGACAGTTTATTTCCTTTTTTATTTTTAAAAAATCCTTTGCCTTTAATTTCTAGATTCTTTTTCGGTTTTTTTTAAATACTTTCCTTTCTTCCATATTTTCTTATTATTGTAGATTTTGTTCTATTTTAAATTCTTTCTTTACCATTTTAAGTTTCTTCCTTTCATGATTCTATTCTTTTTCCTTCCATTATTACGCTTCATTGAATATTTTTCCAATAAATAAAATTAAACAGATAATATGTGAAATTATATTGTATAGATAAATATTAGGTTGTTCAAATACTTACATAAAAGTATAAACTATAGATCATCAAATTTTAGAAAAATATATCTCACGTGCATTGCATGTCCACAAATCGAGAATATGTGAATTTTCAGACAGAGGAAGCTTATAGGTATAACCCATTTGTACCCAAAAAAAATATTTATTGTGAATTCTAAAGTCAGTCCCTTGTGATTTCTGAGGTCCACATCTTTATCTTGGACCAATTTGTACATAATCAAAAACGAAAAAAAAAAAAAAAGCAAGCTTAGGTTTCATACATCACTAGGGCTAAAGGATATTTATTATATTCTTGTTTCTTGTTCTTTCTCCATTTTCTCTCCATTTTGTCTCTCCGTGTATGTATGTATTTTAAATTAAATCTGGTTATAGATCTAACTTTATTTTCGATCATGTTTAGTGAAAATATATAGTGAAAAAATATGTGCTAAAAGGGGTAAGATATTGCATTTTCATGTTACTGCAACTGAAAAGCCGCAAAGTTGATGGGATTAGGTCATGCATGGGGATGGAGCATGAGTGAAATCAAGCTCCCCTGCATGTGTTTCCTTGTGCCCGTTTACTACAAAAGCCTTTTAAGTCAAGCTATACAAAAACCTTTAAGTCAAATTTACAAAAATGAAACTACTTGCCTCGTTCTGGTGTCTTTATCCAATACCTAACTAGACTGTATCTAGGCCCAGCAAAAAGTGAATAATTAACCTGCACAAGTTTCATTATTCAAAAAAGAGTGTGATTTCTTAATTATAGACATTGATTGCAAACGTGTTTGTGGTTGATTATTTACTCATTAATCAACCTGCACAAGTTTAAAGAGTATGATTAACTAAACTTTCTTCATTCTATTTCATTTTCTTTAACTTTATATTCTGAAGTTTATTATAATACTATATAAAATTTCATCATGTTCAATACCACACACGTGCATGGCACATGCACTTTCCTAATACACACACGCACGCGCGCACTTGACTAATTCCGAAAGGATTTGGAGTCAAATCCTTCCCATTCAAATTAAATCATAAGATATACAAATTGAAGATCCACAAGTTATTCTATATAATTTCAAGTGACTAAAAAGAAAAGGAAGTGTTTTGGAGTTCTTTTGCTCATGCACCTACAAGGCAACAAATGGACAGCCTAAAGTGGTATGTTGCTCAGATCTATGATTTTGGACATACAAATTTTGAGCCAACTATTTAATAATGATCTAAACACTTAAAAACCTTATACACTAATTGTTGTTAGGTTTCAAATATTCTGCACCGTTAAACTACCCAACTCATTATTTAGGTTGTCCATGATGCGCTTGTAATGGTGTAAATCAACTTGAATGGAGTGAATATTTAATATCAAGCATTGAGTTTGAATGGAAAGGATTTGCTTTCAAATCCTTCTCAAGGACCAAGCCCCCCCCCCCCCCCCCCCGAGCGGCTATCTTAACAGTAGTTATGGCATTTAACTAATAAAAAAGTTGTAATATGCACATGGAGGCATTAAATGATAAAATATCGGGGAAATGCAATAAAATAAATCATGAAATTAGAAATACCCAATTAAAACTTTAATTTACTCATAGCATGACAACTTGTACATTCTACTTCATATTGAACAAATAAAGAAAGCAACATTAAAGAGATAAAATTAGGCTGCTTTGATTAGGCACTTACTGGTATTTACTACTTTTTTGGGTTGGTTTGCTTCGTAGGCTACTTCCTTCTCGTCTTCGATTAAGGCTACTTTATCTGGCTTAAAGCTTCCTTGTCTTTGTTGTTTTCTTCTCATCAATTTGTTGTACATAAATTAAATCTAATGTTGAATTAGGGCACCAAGAAGAATAGGGAAGCTTGGCAGAGTAAAGAAGTTGGAAGCTAGGTATCGGGCTGATGGGATTCGGGTCCTTAGTAATATTGGGTACTAGAGTTTAATTTAAAATTCCAACCCATTTTATCAATTAAACCCAATAAAATCTGGTATGATCCATATTAGGCAATATTTTCCAAGGATTATATCATCGATGTAAAAGATTGGGATCAACACGCTGAAAATTGCCATATCCCATTAGCAAACCTTCTAAAACATATATCTGTCCATATATCATGTACATCAACAAATTTTTGAAAACACGCTGAAAATTAATTTGTAATTTATGAATTTAAAGCTAAATTAGGATTAGGTCGAAGTTAAACTAAAAATATATCTAATTGTGATAGCTTAGGTTTATGAACTTGGATGGTGATAGTAGTTGAAGAGAGATGAAACCATTAATAACTAGGAACATTCGATTTCGCTCTTTCGCCCCTTATTTTTGGGAAGAAAAAAATGTAGGTTGTGGTGTGTTTGAGCCATAAATTAGCAAAACTACCTGAAGCTAATCTGAAATCGAATCATAACAACAATGTATTAGGGAGACTTAGCAAAACTGAAACAATGTTAGTTTTGGACTGACACTCACTGAAACCGAACCGATGAAACAATATGTTAGTTTTGGACTGGTACTCACTGAAACTGAACATAAGCCAAAACTAAGGAAAATGACGGAAATCTTGCATCCGGCAAGCAGAAACTTGGAGGAGATACACTTGCTCAAGGGAGGATTAAAGAGGAAGATGACAGTAAAAGTGATTATTTGAACTGGTGTAAAGAGCGATGAGCAGAAAGCCAAATGCAAACCAAAATGGCCAATTGGGGAATAAACAGCTTAGTTTCCAAACGTGTAAACTTCTTATGCTCCAAAATAAGGCGTGATGTTGGAACTGAGTCTTATATTCAATTGTGTGCTCTTAGACCCAAGACAAGCATGTAATACAAGATAACTATCCGTCTTTGGTTTATGGATTGTGCCAAGACTAAAGCAAATGTCCTTTCATTTCCTACATAATTTCTCGTAGAATACTTCTTGAGTGTCCTTTTCATTTGCATGAGCTTTAAATGTAACTAACGGGGAGGGTCCTAAAAAATAATTTCTCTATTCGGAAAGATATTTTAAAAAAAAAAATTGACGCCAAGTTATAGACGATTAACACGAGGCTAGGTGATTGCAGAGAAAATTCTCAAGTCATAGTTAATATAATCAAAGCATTAAGGGTTAACATTAAGTCTTAAGTTGTTTATCATCCATAACTCATTGGCTTAAGGTTTTTCTGAAGTGGTTTTCTGATATGGTACACAACACCAAGTTACAAGAGCTCTTGGGTTCAAATCTCATCTATTTCATATTTGAATGCGTTTGTTTACTCCCACTTATTCGGTCTCTCTGAGATATTCATGTGGCCTTTCCGCATCGCCTGAAAGGAACATGTGTTGGGGAGTCAGAAGTTACGTATATTTCTTCTCCCACCTAAATCCCTAAAGCTTCTCCCCAAATTTCAACTCTAGATTCAAGGTGTCTCTAGTTGTTGGATAAAGATAAACCACAAATAAAAAGTGATAAAAAAGAGCTCAATGAAAGTTAAGTTCATAACATAAATACAGAGGTTTGAAAGGAAATAAAATGTCAAACAACAAGAACATACCATGAGTTGACTATCCGGCTCAAGATAAAGCAGAGAGGCCAACTGCTCACCAATAAAAGGCTCCAGTTCTTGGCAATCACGACTTATCTGCAAGTACATAAAATTTAATGAGTAACATTTCTAACAGTTGTACAATTGGCCTATTGGCCTTTCCTAATATTCTCTAAAAAATGAAATGAGAGAATGCTTAGCTCTCCACACTTTCTTCCAGTTACATAAAATCCATAAAGCATCCTTTCCATACTGTGATGCTAGCAAGATAATGTGAACAAGGAAAATGGTGTAGAATTAAAAGATAATTTGCTGATAATGCTTGAAAATGGAGTAATTAAAAAAAAGTGTCGTGTCTCATTAAACTTGGGAGATTGCGCTAGATGATCGAGTCTGACCTGTACACAGAAAAGAGAAGTTTAGAAATGTAGATTAACAAGTGCAAGGTTGTTCAGTGCTACCGCTATAGCAAGTGGCTATGCGGGTCGTGATCCACAAGGAGGAACTGCGATAGAAGCGTTTTCGGTATTCTTTTAAGTTACGAAAACTGGATAAATATTCTTCTTTTTTTTTTTTTTTTTTTGAAGAGAGAAGAAAAAGGTTAAATTAGAAGAAAAAAGGTAAAATAAAGGTGTTGAAATCGTTTTAGGTTAAAGGAAGAACTATGTTAAAAAGAATGAATGAAAGAATAGATAAGAAGAAAGCGTTTGTTTTTAAAGTCGTTTTTAAAACTAAGAAATTAACAAAAAGAAAGAAAAGATTTAAAAGTATACTTATCTCTTATGTCGATTAACGTATCTTACAGTGAAGAAAGCATAATAAGTGAAAGGAATAACGTAGAAGCAATGATCAACTAAGTTAAGTAACAATGAAGAAAAGTGAGAAAGTTACACTGACTGTCACTCTCAATACAACTTTCTTTAAAAAAAATTACATTTAGTATCCTCTAAACACAATTCTTCCTCTTTTTGTTCATGAAACTCTCTCTAATCTAAACTATAAAGAAATAAAATTACATTTAAAAAGAAAAAAAACCTAAACTAACCTAGAGCAAAAAACTAGCTTAGGATCTCTCTACAGTGTGGTGCCCTTTTGCTTTCTGCATATGGTGGTATTTATAAGAGAAATGCGGAAGGGAGATCCCGCTTAGGGATGAGACCAAATCGCTGGCCCAACAGAAAAGATCTTCTGATAAGATTGGAGATAAAGTTGGAGATATGGACAAAATCGTTTGCCCAACAGAAAAGATCTTCTAATAAATTAGAGATAAGGTTAAAGATAAATATTTGTTTATCCCTTGATCTTCAGTTGAATTGTATCTTATCTCTCTAAATCTTCTGAATATACATCCCAATCTTTTAGATATCTCTTTGTATATTGATAGGGTTGTCTTTGGACTTTTGAATTTACCTCTATCCTCGTTTATCCCCAATGATTATCCAAACTAGCCAAATAGATCTTCAAAAATCCGATTTTAATTGGTTTTATCTGGTCTTGTCTGGTCTGATTTGCTCCAATCTTTAGATAGAATTTCTTCTAAACCTCTGAATTTGAGTAGATCTTCATTGATTTGCTTAAGCTTTTAAAACTCCAGATTTAATTGGATAAACTTATTCATTTCTCTTCTTCTTCATTAATTACCTTGCATACCATTAGACATTAAAATGAATTATATAGCAGAGTTTTATAATAAAATAAATGTGAAAATGCGACATTAAATATGCAATATTACGATCACTAGACATTCACTAGACAAGGAAAATGGTTAAAACTGAGTAGATAACTCACTGATAATACTTGTAAATGGAGAAATGCTTAAAGAAACTTGTCACATCCCATCAAACTTGGGAGATTTTGCTAGACATTATCTGCTATAAAATCAGAGTTTGTCAGCTCGCTCATCATGTAGCAGAAAGCAGTCCTTCCATGCATGGGTAAATTAACAGTATCCTTAAGTAACAACAACAAATAAAAAGTACCAGACTATCAAAAAAGAAATCCATCAAAATTATGAATACCTCTTGAATATAAAAAGGTTGGCATTTTTTCCAATTAAATCGACATCTGCATGATCATACTATGCTTTCACCCAATGTTACTTAGTGCATGGGTCGCTTTGGTATGCAGCACAAAAACAGGAACAGAAAACGCAACTAGCCGCAACATGTGGCGCTATGGGGGTAGCATTCTTTGAATCTTTTAGTTGGAACAAATATGTTTACATGTGTTGAGAGAGACTCTGTATTAGTTTAGTCACACATTGCATATGAGACTAATGATGTATCCACATTGGTTATTATATATAAATTAGAGTATGAGGCCTAAATCTCATATCTCTCTCCCAATCTCTGATGTTGTTACATCATAGTACCAGAGCCACTAAAAAAAACTTAACACTAATCTCAATAGCCTAACTCTAGTCCCAAAACCCTAACCCTAATCCCACCACCAAGCTCGTCGCCTCCATCCCCTCTTCATCCTGCCACTTCCATCCCCTCTCCATCGTCTTCGCTCGCTGCGCCAGGCCACGCCCAAGCACACTCACGCCCTGCATGAGCCCAACCTCATGTTGTGTGTTTGCAAGAGCCCTGGTGACTCACGCCCGTAACCTGTGCGAGCCAATCTACACCTTCTGTGTGTCGCTTCCCTCTTCAAGCAATTCCACTTCATGCAAATGACATGTACCTACTCAACTGGCGAACCAGGTCTTGAACGTGGTATCTAAGATGATTTGATATTCGGCTCGGGTTCTGAGATTTGGTTAACCCTTATTGGTCGGTGTTTTGGTGAAGGTGTTAGAGCCTTCTTTAAGGTATAGTAGGTAGTTTCTGTCTATTTTAGCTTCTGAGGGTTCCTTTTCCAAATTCATCTATTTCATAGTGGTTGAATCTATCTATTGAGACAAAAGTGGGTGAGTCTAGTGAGACAACGGCTCAGACGAGAATTTCTGAAATAGTTTTCTACAAGATTACATGCCAAAAACTTGATGGGAATAATTATCTGCAGTGGAAGCGGGTAATTGAGTTATGTGGCTGGTCGAGGGAAGACTAGTCATTTGTTGGTAGACTCTCCTACTCCTCTGACGAATCCTTGGACACTAGAGGCCAACAACCTACTACATCAGATACTGACTACAATAGAGCCTAAGATTCAGGACTTGGTCTTTCATTGCGTGATTGTAAAAGAGTTATGGTATTTTCTGCGCGAACTCTACTAGGAAAGTAGCAACATCAACAGGGCTTATGATGTTATCCAGGGGCTATTTCGAAAGAAGCAAAACGGACAGTCCATGGATGATCATTAGGGTGAGTTCAATCGCCTAGTAGAGGAGCTTCATCAGGAATTTTTGATCACATCTGATGTGAAGCAGATGCAAAACTAGTAAAATTGGTTGATGGTACTCATCTACTCGGGTACCTTTGACCCTGGTTATTCCTCGAGTACGCCTCACATATATGAAGCACGGACACTTCAAAGTGAGTGTCGTGTCAGTATCGAACACTCCGATGCCTTATCGGATTTTAAACAACCATATAATCAACTTGTGTTAACAATAATTGTACACCACAAACACCAACCAACTTGTCACAATTTCATAGATAAACACATGTTCAACCACTACTTTTTTTCGATGATTCCTAACACCCACATGAAATGATGAAACTATACTTAGTAAGTTTAACTCCTTCAAAGTAAAAAAAAGTTTAATTAGAGAATAAAAAAGGGAAATGTTTGACACCTTTTAATTGCTCCATAGCCATGGCTGCCCAACACCAACATATCAGCAAGTTGCTTCTCCACAGCCTCACAGACCACATTCCTTGCATCTCCTTTCACCACTTCAAGCAGCACGTCACCAATCTGAGACAAACATGTACAATAATAATAATAGTATGCCACTCAGTTGGTGAAAACCAATGAGACAGCTGGCGGCGAGGGAGGGTTTAGGGATTTGCTGGAGGAGGGGAAGGCAAGGGGAAGGGGGAGGTGGGAGGGAAGAGAGGAGGGGGAAGAGGAAGTGGAGGGAAGAGCGGAGGGAGGGAGAGGCCACCACTCTCTCGCGCGGGAAAGAAGGAGAAGAAGAAGACAGACAGACAACTCCATTTAAGGAGTCACGACAGAAAATCGCCTCGCTTCGTTCGTCAGTTTTGATTAAATACAAAAACAAATAAATACAAAAATCCTCATCAAAGATTTAAGAAAGAAAATAGCATTTTAATTTGTAGTAGCAATTTGGATTGGATAATACCAACAATTACTCAAAATTACCAATACATAGAAAACTGATGACAGGTGCCTCTCCAAGATTGATCTTAAAAGTGGGTACCACCAAATTAGAATCCAGTAGGGGGACGAATGGAAGACTGGGTTTAAAACTAAGGACGGGTTGTATGAATGGTTGGGCATGCCCTTTGGACTGTCCAATGCTCCTAGCACCTTCATGAGAGTGATGACTCAATTGTTTCGGCCATTTATCGTAAATTTGTAGTAGTATACTTTGACGATATACTGATTTACAGTCGAACTCAGGAGCAACACGAGGACCATCCAAGGCAAGTCCTTCGCACACTCCAAGCTGAGAAGTTTTACGCAGTGATATACTTGTTTCTCCCAAGAAGTGTGCTTTCTGTACAAGGTTGTCTTCCTAGGATTCGTTGTTTCTTCCAAGAAAGTTTCTGCGGACCCTGAAAAGGTGAAAGCCATCACAGAGTGGCCGCAACCCTGAACTATTAGGGAAGTCCGGAGTTTTCACGGGTTATTTTTACCATCGGTTTATAAAGAACTTTAGCGCTATTATGGCACCAATAACTGGCTGTTAAAAGTGAAAGATTTCAGTGGACTCCTGCCGCCACCAGGGCTTTTACTGAGATTAACAGAATGATGACCAAAGCCCTTGTTATGCGTCTCCCAGATTTTTAAAAGTGTTTGAAGTAATATGTGACGCATCAGGGCTAGCGATAAGTATTGTATTGAGTCAAGAGAACCATCCCGTCACCTATTTCAGCGAGAAGTTAAATGACGCTCGACAACGGTACTCCATGTATAACAAGGAATTCTATGTGATCGTGCAGGCGTTGAGCTATTAAAGACATTATCTGCTACCACAGGAGTTTGTGCTATATTCGGATCACGAAGCGCTGCAATATCTCAACTACCAAAAGAGACTAAATATGTGACACAGTAAGTGGGTGGAGTTCCTCCAAGACTACACGTTTGTCCTCAAGCACAATGCAGGAGTTGAAAACAAGGTTGCATGGTAGCTATAAGTGCAGTGGTAAATGGGTTCAAGAGATTGAGGGAGGAGTATAAATAGTGTCCTGACTATGGGGAATTTACGTCATGTTATGGGACGGTTCTGTTCGAAAGTTGGATGGATTCCTATTACAAGACGAGTGTTTATTCAGATTTCGTAAGCTATGTATTCCCCGTACGTCCATCAGGGACTCTCTCTTGGGAAGTGCATGCAGAAAGTCTAGTTGGACACACTTCGGTCAGAATAAGATGATTGAAGCTGTTGAGCACAGATTCTATTGGTCGAGCTTAAAGAAGAATGTTGCTAAGGTCGTTGGCCAGTGTTACATGTGTCAACTGGCCAAACAACAAAAACAGATTGTCAAACCTTACACTCCTCTCCCGTACCCAATTGGCCCTGGCAGGACGTGAGCTTAGATTTCATACTAGGATTACTAAAAACACAGAAAAAGCATGACTCTATCCTAATAATGGTTGATAGATTCTCCAAAATGGCTCACTTCATTCTGTGCTCTAAAACATCGAATGCATCCCGGGTAACTGTCCTTTTCTTTGATAATGTCGTCAAATTGCATGGGTTACCCAAAACCATGGTGTCTGACAGAGACGTTAAGTTTGTTAGTTATTTCTGGCAAACGTTATGGTACAAGATGGAAACCAAACTGAAACTCTCGACAGCCTTTCATGCACAAACTGATAGGCAAACCGAGGTAGTCAATCGAACCCTAAGAAATCTCCTTAGGTGTCTCGTTGGAGAAAATTTAAAAACTTGGAATATTATTTTGACTATGGCCAAATTTGCATACAATGGTTTTGTCAATAGTATTACAGATCTTAGTCCATTTGAAATAGTAACCGGCTTTAAACCTAAGCAGCCAATTAATTCAATTCCCATGACTCATCATCATTCTAAAGTATCAGACTCTGCATCAGCATTTGCATCTTATATACATGCACTACATGAGGAAATTAGATAAAAGATAATGAAAAATAATGTCGATTATAAAGCTTCTGCGGATTTACATCGTAAATTAAGAACATTTAATGTCGGTGATTATGTGATGGTCTGCATGAGACCCGAGCGGTTTCCCCCGGAAACCGTGAAGAAGTTACACGCGCGAAGCGCGGGACCATTCCAAATCCTCAAGAGAATCAATTCAAATGTTTACGTGGCGGACCTTCCACCAGACTTTGGCATCAGTTGCACCTTCAATGTTGAGAATTTGGTCCATATAGAGGTACTTTTGATACCCTTCTGGTCTATTCATGGATGAGCCTACCCAGGATATTCTTTCTGAGAGCCCCCTACTCCCTCCACTTCCTCCAAAATTATCCTATGCAGCAGAAGATATAGATTATATCTTGGATGATCAGATTGTCTCTACTAGAGATGGAGGAACGCGACACTATCTCATTAAGTGGAAAGGAAGACCTGAGTCAGAAAATTCTTGAATTACTGAAGGGGACTTCCGGCAGCTTGACCCCGAATTACTAGAGCGCTATCACATCCAACAGCAACTTTCTACCACACACTCGACAGGTCGAGTTCTTCCCACTCGGGAGGAATTGATGAGAATATCACAGCGCTTAGGGACGATTCGATCGAGTCTATTTCAGAAAGCGACATAATGCAGTTCTCTAGTTAAAACTTGTTTTATTATTTAGTTGTTGTAGTAGGTGCTTCTTTTGTAGACATTTAGTACCACATCGATTAATTCCTAAAATTTCTTTCTTATAAAGCTCATAAAAGGCTCCCTGGACTAATTTATTGGAATTATTGAATGATTAAAACTTTTCTCAAATATCCAGTTAAATTTTTGAGTTTATTTGCTCTCGAGTTTTTGGTGTGAAGCTCGTGCGAGGTGTGAAAACTCGAAATTCTATCTTGTTTTCAAATTTCAAACTTTAAAACCCTAGTTCGATTTGAAGGTGATTGCGAGCCGGATTGTATTACATCAAAAGATTTTAGGGTCTCTTTTTTCCATAATTATAACCTCATCAGACAAAACTTGATTCTAGTATCTTAAAGGGATTTTTCTTTACTCTAAAACTCAAAAAGATTACAAATGTTTTTTGTCCATCTATAGGCTGGTATATCTTGTCTGCAAATGTAACATTTTTTTAGTCTAAACTCAGAATTTTCACATCTCCTTTTGCGTGAGATTGACTATGATTACTTGTTCTATCAAAAGATATTACTCAATAGTGGTGAGTCAATTTTGAAAATGTGACCGGTAAAAATCCATTTCGGTTTCAGGATCCGATTCAGATCTATACACTAGGAACAGCTCTTGGTCATGTGCCAGCGCCAGACTCAGTACTAAGTCCTGCGCAAAAATCAAGTGAGATTGTCACTGCATAATTACCTAGTACTTCTACCACCGATGATCTTCCCATTGCATTTTGAAAAAGCAAATGTAATTATATTAAGCATCTACTTTTCAATTTTATTTTTTATTCTCATTTATCATCCTTTTTTTGTTCATTTGTTTCTTCTTTGAATTCATGCTCGCTTGTCACGAATGTATCAGAAGCACTGTCTCTTCCAAGTTGAACTCAAGTATTGTAGGAGGAGATGACGGCCCTAGAGCGGAACGGGACTTAAGAGTTGGTCACACTTCCACTAGGAAAAAAAAGTCGTTGGGTGTGAGTGGGCTTTACAGTGTCAAGTTAGACCCAGATGGTCTCTGACTCGCTTAAACGCAAGATTAGTTGCCAAAAGATACCTACAGATGTATGGACTAGATTATGTGAATACATTCTCCCCGGTCGCGAAGATGACATCTGTGCGGATCCTTGTGTCATTAGTAGTGACATATCACTAACCATTTCATCATTTGGACATCAAGAATGTCTTTCTCAATAGTATTCTTCATGAGGAGATTTATATGGAGTAATCACCTAACTTTCTTGCTCATGGGAAGTGTGCGAAGGTTTGCAAGTTGAAGAAGTCACTATACGGTCTGAAACAGTCTCCGAGAGCCTAATTTGGGCGCTTTGCATCAGTAATTCAGGAGTTTGGTCTCTGTCACAAACAGAAAGACCACTCTGTATTTTGACGAATACACGATGGAAAGAGGATCTTGCTAGTTACCTATGTGGATGATATTATAATCACAGGAGATGACACAAAGGGGATTAAGATCCTGAAGAAGTACTTACAGAAGCACTTTCAAACCAAGGATCTTGAATCTCAGAAGTACTTAGGCATTGAGGTAGCCAGGTCTTAAAAAGATATTTTTTGTCATAGATGAAGTATATACTCGAATTGCTTTCGAAGGTTGGGATGCTAGGATGCACAAGTATTATTTCTCCGATGCACGTGAACGCGAAGCTGCTACCAAACTAGGGGAGCTTCTTGAGGATCTTGGGAGCTAGAGGAGATTGGTATGAAAACTAAACTACCTGACAGTGACCAAACCAGATATCACATTTGCAGTCAGTGTAGTAGTCAATTTCTATCAGCATCGAGGACTACCCACTTGGAGGGGATAATGAAAATGTTGAGGTATTTAAAGAAAGCTCTAAAGCGAGAGCTTCTCCATTCAGATCGTAGACACACTAGAGTAGCAGGCTTCTCAGATGCAGACTGGGCAGGGTACCCTTTTGATATGAAGTCGATCATATGATATTACATTTTTTTAGAAAATCTTGTATCATATAAAAACATAAAACAGAGTGTGATCTCTCAGTCCAGTACAGAATCAGAGTACAGGGCAATGGCAAATGTGACATTAGAGCTAGTCTAAATCAGAGATTTAATGATAGAGATTGATTTTCCCCCAAATCTCCCATGAAACTATATGGTGACAATAAGGCAACTATACACATTGCTGAAAATATCGTGTTATATGAAAGAACTAAACACATTGAGGTTGATTGTCATATAGTTTGTAAGAAGCTAGAGGAAATTTTTATTGTGACGAAACATGTATCATCAGGACATCAGATAACAGATCTTCTTACCAAACTACTTGATAGAACACGGGTAGATTTTACTTGTGACAAGCTGGACACGTATGATATATATGCTCCAGCTTAAGGGAGAGTGTTCAGAGAGACTATGTAATAGTTTAGTCCCACATTCCTGTGAGACTAACTCATAATGTTTTCACATTAGTTATTATATATAGACTAGAATATGAGGCCTCGATCTCATCTCTTTCTCTCCCAATTTCTAATGCTATTATATCAACATGAAACAAAGAATGATTTTCGAATATGTGTGTATCACGTACGCACACCACATACCCAATGAAATATTAAATATTCAAATAAATATGTAGGCACACCACACATAGGCGTCCTCCATTTTTCTCACCCTTAGTATATGAGGTTTTTTTCATTTTTTATTTTATAATCATGGTTTAAAATTTAGGTATCAATATCAGACAATGAACTTTAGTATCAAAATTATCAATATCAGTCATATTAACAATATCGGGCCCGATGTCAGATGATATTGTAGGATTAGTATTGTATTGGGTACCTCAAACCCGAAATTATATTGCTCATACATATCAAAATCAGCCAATATTTCAAATCATGCGTTTATATTCTGGTTTGTCAATTTAACCGATCTGGATCGCCCCACGATTGGCAACGCGCGATAGAGAACACTAAGTCATGCATTTTAAGTTCTTATATTACTTTTTTTTTAAATTATATGGAATACAGGCTAATGCATTATTTTGGGTATATACAATTTCCAGAGTCAAATGTAGTGGTGGCTAATGAAAAATAGAATTACTAGTTCTACATAGAATATCTAGTATAGCCCAGGCGAGCAACCCACATCTTACCTGCCAACCATGTTGCCCAGACATGATCATACCAACATGAATACAATATGCTGACATGTGACAAATTCTTAAAAATACACATAAAATGTGTCCTACGAGAGTGTAAAACACGTGTGCAATACGATATGACTTCCTGATAAAAGTATACGTAATGTAATCTACTAACCACCCAGCAATCGATCCACTCAGTTCATTTTTGCCTACAAACCCATCTAAAGGGACTTCTACCCATGGATCACGAAGACATCCTAGCCCTATTTGTAAGGTGTTCATTTCACAACCACTTGACACGAGTTGAAATTCAAATATAAATGTTTTAGTTTTCACAAATGGCTTCCTTTTTATTGTTGTTGTGGATAGTTTAACATGTTGAGATGAAGATTAAATTGACATTTGAGCCTTCCCCACTCCCTCCTCTCTCCCCATCCTTTTTGTCTATGTTGAGGTCCATGAGCGCCTGTGGCAGGAAATTGCACTAAGAGGCAGCTTGCAAGTGAGGAAGAAATCTTAAGAAAGTAAGAAACTGAAAGGAAAAACAGTCAACTTTAATTAACTGAAATTAAAGTTGGTTTAAAATTGCAATGTACATAGAGACAACTACATATAAATAAAATAATAAAATAAATATACAAAGCAACAGTCTTAAAACAAGTGAATTCCATTACATAGAGGGGCCGTTTGTTTCGCGTAAAACTCCGTAATTCGTAAATGACTTACTACCCAGTTACAACTACAGCGTTTGTTTGGACCATAATTCGTAAAACACTTACGTAACTCAACTACCACTCACTTGCAACCCAGTTACCACTCACTTACAGCCCAGTTACAGTTAATTTTGTGGTCATACAAATTTGTATTATTTTTTATATTAATATTAAAATATTTTAATATTTAACTTTTTTAATATTTATTTGCAGTATTAAAACTTTTAAAATCACCAAATAGTTAATTTTGTGGTCAATTTTTTCACTTACGACTTATACATTATGACAACCAAACACCGTAAAGTACAATACACTTTCCCACTTTACAATTTTATATTACCAACCAAACACCGTAAAATTTACATACATGTAACTCATTTACAATTGTAAAAGACTTTACCAATTAGAACTACGAATTACGGCCAGTTACGACAACCAAACAGACCCAGAATCTATCATGTGGGCCAGAATCTGAACAAGAAAATTATCAATATGCAAGTAATTTATAGACTTGACAGGAAAGTGTCTTCCATAAGCATGACTATTTTTTCCTTTTTCTAAGTTACAAGTTAGGTGATCAAAAGTAGTAAAAAAAAGGGGTTAACTAATTCAGGCTTCAAGATATCATACCTTCACAGGTAGGTTGTCATTATATGGATTCCTCAGATGATGTGTTTTATTGAACGACAGCTCGCACAACTGCAATGCAAAACCATGTCATGAAATTCTGATAGTTAGATATTCAAAATAATCATTACACGCATTAACTATCGATGGTGGGAATACATGTTAAGTGCAGCAAATAGAGAAATACTTGAGAAACAAAGGGAGAAGCTGTGGAAATGTGCCACTCAAAAGTAATACCAATTAGGACTAAGCAAGGAACATTCAAAATAATTGCAAAAAGTAAAACGCTATAAAACCGCAAAGCATTAGACTTGTAAATAGATATCACAATCCGTTTCGTACCCACATCTATTCAAACGGATAGAGATATCACTAATCATATCTGGCCTCGCTTGATATCCATCTTTTTAGTATCCACTTATAAATATAGAGCGACTGCGCATATTGTGGTATCCATGTTGTTTAATATCCACTCCACATATGATTAATATATATATATATATATATATATATATATATATATATATATCAGTTTTACTTGGTACATGGATCGCTTTGGTATGAGATACGGAAACGGGAACATAAAACATGAGTAGCCCCAAAACATAGTACGTTGACTTTCGGATCTGTGTTTGTGACGTTGGCACACCACATATCCAATAAAATGTTAAATATTCAAATAACATGAACACACACCTGATTTCCTTTTCTCAACCATAGTATATAAGGTTTTTTTCTCGTTTCATTATTTTATAATTTACTTATATTTTGGTTCATTAATTTTACAAATACAGATCACAAAGGTACCATGATTAAGAACGCGCGATCCAAAAAAAAATCGTGAGGCATTTCAGGAATTTAGTAACCCTGATATATATTATCTAATAAATTTTATTGCTATTAAAGTCCTAGCCAATGCACCAAAACTCCGATACTATGGAGAGTGTTAAGGATAGTACTTTTATATTCTAACATGCCTTTGCAGGTCGAGCTCCTTTTCATAGATTTAATGATGAGGACATCATGCCACCGCCCAGAAGCAGGTTCGATCGAGTATACTTCAGGAGGCGACGCGCTGGTCTTCTATGGCTTTAGATGGGACTTGTTTCAAGCTTTATTGATAGCAGATGTTTTAGTTTTATTTGTGTTCCTTTTATTTTGTTCTTTTGTGGACGTTTAGTACCACATCGGTTATTTCCCAGTAGTCCTCTTTTTGTAAAGCCTATATAAGGCCCCCTAGACTATCTTGTTGAAATTAATGAATGAATGAATAAATGAATGATTAAAACTTTTCCTCAAATTGTGTGTTAAATTCTTGAGTTCAGCTGCTCTCGAGTTTAGGGTGAGAAGCCCGTGCAAGGGGTGGAAACCCAACTTTTATCTTTCCTCAATTTAAATTTTGGTTACGATTTGAAGGTGATTGCGATCCAGGTGGTTTTACATCATTTAACCTTGGTTTTGCGCAGCGATATTTTTTTTCCTTTAATCAGCTTTTTAAATCCGCGCACGTGAGAATTGAATCTAAGTATCATATTAAAGTCCCTACCACTACACAAAAAACTCTAAAGTTTTGCAGAGTATTGAGGATGATACTTTGTATTCACTTTGTATTCTAATAGTTACTACTAAGTATATATAATAAAAATAACATAAGTATTGTATAAATGCTTCTCATTTCTAAATTAGTGATACACTTTTCGAATTTGAATCTATAAATATCAAGTTTGATGAGTTTATATAAAGAAAAAGTTGTCTATGAGCTAATAGTCCATTTTACAAAAAGGGAGGCACCATTAGATGTAAATGTAGTCAGTCTTAGCTCGGAATTCACTAGGAGGGTAGGCCTCACTATTTCCTCAACAAAACTCATTTTTATGAATGGGTTGCTAGCTCGTAAACAATATTCCATAAAGAAAAAACTATGATCGTAAACAGATATCCAAATTATCAGAATTCGGTTTGTATCTGCATAGAAGCGATATGAATAGTAATAATATAATAATACTATCCAACTCCACTTAATATCCATCTAATAGGTATCCACTTTTTAAATGGAGTGGGTATGGATATCGTGGTACCTGTCTCCATTTACACCCTTACAAGCACCAAAAAGTTAACCAACAAAATATTCATAATAAGATTAACATATAAATGTAAATAAAAAGAAAGCATTGAATTTTCCTCCTGACAATCAATAAGCTTAGTGACATTCAATTCATTGAAAAGATTACTCTTTCTTGAAAGTTATGCAGGTCAATATAATCTAATAGAAGATACATTTATCTAGCTGACCAAATATATTGAATATTGTTTGCTTGTTGCCTGTGCTTGGACAAGTTCAAGGCCAGCAATTATCTATACACACTGGCTCCTTATTTTAAGGTTTAGCTATCTTCGTATGCAAGTCTTTGCAGCTGTATCTACTTATACATCTCTATATCAACTTGACACGTACCTAGCAACAACCATTACTAGGCATGCATGTTTTTCAAGTAAATAAAGCACTCAAATTGCCAGTTAAGTAGTTTTAGCAACTCAAAAAGAAGTCATACGCAAGTAATTTAGTTTGATAACAGGTCTAGGCCTCAGACTCACAAACAAATTCAAATTGACAGAATTTTGGTTCGCCTTGTCTGGTATTGAGCCTCGGAATTAGTCCAAGATGGCAGGTTGGTGAAGAATGCAAACTGAAATTACTCACACAGCAGACAGTTTGTTTCATTCGTATGCAAACATGTATATGTTAGGGAAAAACAACACAGAAGTCATAGCAAGATAGAAAATTGAGCAGGGGGATCCAGTACTTCCAATGCATAAATAGAGACAACAGAATAGTCTCAGGGCATCTGTGTTTCTTTTTCTTTCTTCTTTTTCTTTTTTTTTTTTCCTTTTCATTTGTTCTTTTTTCTTTTGCTGAGGGTCTGATGCTGACACAAGACTTTTCTAACCAAAGAACAGCACACCAAGAGAAGTCTATCATGATGTACAAACAAGCACATTTTAACCACTTGATAAAAACATTCCAACCGTAGTGTGCAGGCATCAATACTAGAAGCGTACCTTTAACCATTTGACCGAAAAGTTCCGGCCATAATGTGCCGTTCCATGTGCATACTTCCAATTTCCTCCACCAATAAACCCCCCAATTTTAGAAGTCATCTTTGTGCATCCCTTATAAATCAACAAAACAAAAACAACTATTACATTTTTATGGTGTACATGTAGTTAGTGCTAAATGTACAAAAAAAAACAAAGTGAAAAAAAAAAAAAAAACCTGTTCTTTACATTGAAACTAGTTTGAACCATTATATAATGACTGTGAAAAATTAGCAGAGAAAACTTATAATCCCATCCTACCTGGAAATGCCGAGTTCTGTTGACTGAGAATATTAAAATAACATTCTCTGATGATTCAAAAGCTTCATTTAGTTTAGCTTCATTACTCCTTTGAGTTGCCCAAACACCTTGCTGAACAGAAATTTCCAGATTTTCTCGATTGCAACTTTTAACAATAAAATACCTAGTTTTTCATTATTACAAAATGAAAAGGTCATTAGAAAATCACTGACTGCATCCAGTCAAATCCATCCAAAAGAAATAGCAAAAATGGGGAAAAGCATGCACCACCATGTTGAAGAAATAGAATGATATACATAGGATGCAGATGGACAGTGTTATCAAATTCATGGTTGATTAAGCACAAGAAACGCTCGATTAACATTCTCAATGAACACTTTGTAAAATGAATATGGCTTGGTCATAAGGCCATCATGACTCATGCAGTCTAAACCATCAATTAAAGCAATAACCTAAACCACAAACAGTATGCCCCATACTAAAATCAGCTGTAATCTACGTATGAATTGTGCGCTAGTCATTGCAAACTCCATAATCTTCTAAAGATGTCCTAGATTTCTCCTTCAACCTGTTTAAGGGCTCCATCACGAGAATTTCTAGCACTGCTGCTAGAAGCCTAGACCTAAACACTGAAGCATATACTTTATGTACTGCTGCTTGGTACATTGGAACATTGCTAATACAGGTCCGCTGTTGCACCAAACTTGTCAGCCGTTAGGAACATGAGAATAATTACAGACAATCTTTACATACTAACGTAAGAACGGCCATAGCCTCCGTATGTACTCTAAATCAGCATTCCCATTAGAATGGTATTGTTGTAGGCTGTAATCATCACACTAATTCCCCAGTTATTTGCTGTGAAACATTGCTTAAGCACAGACAACAGCTCTCTACAAAAAACAATAGTTGAGAACAGTAGGAAAAAAAACCCGAACAAATATGGTTCTTCACTCAATTATTAGATAATCAATATCACAATAATGTCAAATATATAGGAACCAAGAACCACTAACATAGGCTTCATAGAAGCTAAGTACATGTTAAGGTGCGTATTTGGTAATTACTTCACCATAAAAAGCTACAAGAAGCATTTTTACAAAACCTGAGAAATCTAGAAACTCCAGACACACCTAGATTGCCCTTGAGGAAGCGGTGATGCAGTTCTACTGGCTAGGTTTGATAAGCCATTTGGAATATTCTGCGCCTGATTCTCGCTAACCTGTTGAGGCTGAGACTGTTGTGCTTGTGATTGTTGCTGCTGCATGCTTGGAAGTTCAGCTGCAGCTGGTGGTTTCACTGTTTGGGGCTGATTTGGCACACCAGAACCTTGAAGGAACTGAGACTTGTCTGCTTGTTGATTATAGCCAGTGTTCTTGTGTTGAAAGAATCTGTTTCCAGATCCATAGCTGAATGAACTCAAATGTTGAACCTTCTGAAAAACTTCTTCTACAGGAGGAGGTCCTGGCAGTTTTACATGTCTATACCGACAATCTGGCCCATTTGGGCAAAATCCCAACTTGTACCTGCAATAGAGCAACATCAGATATCAAATACAAGAAATCTGAATATGTATAATCCCTAAGGTCACTCAGATTATATAACAAACAGAAATGCAATATTTGTATACTCAAGAACACATTAAAGATTTTTGACCACGCAGCCATCCGAGTTTTTCAAATTTACAGCTTGTAGCAATAAACATAACACTTCTTGTAGGATAGTACAAAGGCTTTCAGTACTGAATAAAGCAACTGGTTTGCTTTAGAGAGTGTACCGAATGGTTAGCATTCTGTTAAGATAATTTCAACAAACCATTTTGTGTCAGCTTTCTTAACTACGTGCCAAACAGTGTTGAGGATAGAAAAAATAAGGAATCAAAAAGGGAAGAAAAACTTACTCCAAAGGAAACGAGCTCCAACAAATTTGTTGATAGCACCCAATGAACACTATCAAGAAATGATTTGTGTTTCCTTTTATTAACATTGTAGTAGAATAGAACTAGAATAAGTTTCTCATACAGGATCCTAAAACCCACCACTGAGACTTGGACTCATCATGGCGCGGGTATTTCTATTAATCCATGGTGATGCTACTTCCAAGGATTACCCAGAACAATTGTCTTTCATTGATGTTAATACTAGTTGCTTTTCCTTTGCCATCCTATCTATATCTTATGTACTAGACCCTCATTGGACACAAGCAGGTACATTTTTCTATTTCTTCTGTATCATATATTATCATCCCTACATGTCAAACAGCATAAGTTCAAATAGATTGTGTCTTACAAGCATAAAACATAATGCTTGCTTGTCTTTAAGCTTTATATCTATTAGTTTTTATTTTGGTATTTAAAAGAGCCGTACATCCTTTTTTTGCTACGATTACCTCTTCCTGCACTCAACTTTCAACATCCAACTCTTAGACAAACTTTTTGTCTAAGATGTTTCCATCCACGCGCATACTATGTCTAGAGCAACTTACAATTAACAGGCGTCCCAGAACATGCACAGCTCTGTTCTTTCTCAACAACATGGATGTTGCTCATTCTATTGTTTCCGTCCATATGGCTTGCTTGCAAGATGTATGTAGTACAGCACATGGAACAAACTCTTGTACCAGTTTTACAGCTGACAGGAAATCAGCAGGTACATATCTCTCATGACCATCATGAAGATCACTGGAGAGGGAGCGAGAGGTGGGGGAAAGATTTCTACGAATCTCCAACTGAAGTTCATAGATCATCTTATCTTTCCATGCCTATCGGTATGTAGCCAAAGGTATGTGGAAGCATATACCTAGCATTGCAACGTACCTTATATTGCACTTTCTTGGGTATGGATATCTATAGCATCGTGCATTATTCATCATTCTTCATTTTATTTAATTCTGAACTGTAACATCACATGGTTTAATTTAGGGTGGATGTTTCATAGATTAGATCATTTATTCGTAAGGATAGAGAAGAAGCAGTGATAGTAGTACCAATGATCTAGTATCAATAATTACTTCCAAGCTTTGCACCCCTGATTTGAGAAAACATATTCAGCAATACATTGGCACTATACACTTGCTTTCTTGAAGCTACAATGATAAGAAATCATGTTACAATTGCTTGCCCAAATCAACATTCAAGAAAAATAGATTGTCCAAGTACACCTAAATCTCGAGCTCATGGAATCTCTTAAAAACAGATACTAAAGTTGTGTTAGCCGTTTGGTTACAATAATTGAGGATTAAGTAGAGGAAACCAGTACAAACCACTTAGACATTTTGTAATGGAGAAAAGGAGTTGTTACACATCATTATTTCAAATGTTTTTATACAAAAGAGCTTAAAATGAAGAAATCTATGGAAGTATTAAAAGGGATTTTAAGGAGTTCGAATTTAATAGAAAGAACATGTTCCTACACAAAAAATATTACTAGTGTATGGTTGATTAAGTTTTCACTAAAGGGCCTAAATCAATGAGATGATAGTGACCAATGAGATGACAGTAATACAAATTAGGAGCTTGACGATTCTTTGCCTAAGAACATGATGCAGCCATATTTTTTTCAATTATATTATGATTTGGAGATAGATGCAATTTGTATAGGCTTAACCAACATGATTACAAAGGTTCTCTTGCTACTAACATGTCCCCACTTACATTTCAGATAGCTAACATCAAGATGATATTGTGTCATAAGATTCAAACAACTTTCTTTGAGAGATAATACTTTTCTGGAAGGGGAAAGGTATAAACAAATGATGGGAAAAATGAAGATCGAACAATATGTTATCAATAAAACACAATTGGCAATCTGCCACAAATTCAACCTGATCTAACTCAAAAGTGAATAACAAGTGAATCATTACCCAAATTTTAGTTGAAGTTAAAGAACTTGAGGCATCCACATTCACATTAGTACACTGACAAAGTCCAACTTATTTGTAACTTAAAGTTTCATGATGTACAAAGGAACCAATCAATAAGAAATGAAATGAAAGGAAGGTCTTACATGTTGCACTCCTTGATGTCCTCGTTGGTGTGCTTGTAAACACAATCCTGCTCTCGGCACTCCCCGTAGAGCCGAAAGAAGCGACAGACCGGCATCCTCGCCTTGTCGTACTGATGAAGGAACCCACAAGCATCTCCTTTCATGCACAGGCTCCTCAGCCAGTGGCGGCACACCGTCTGCCGAAAGCTCCGCCGCTGGTTCCCTCCTCCGGCGCCGGAGCCGGCGCCTCCTCCGACTGTGGCGGGATCCCCGTTGAAGGGTCCGAGACCTGTTGGGCATGGGCGGCATGGGGGTTAGAAGAGGGATCGGAGGGGATAAGGGGTGAGGGATTAGGGTTAGCAGGAGCGGAGGCGGTGGCGTTGTCAAGGCCGCCCTCGAAGTCGAAGCTTAGGGCGCTTTCGTCCTCCATGGCTCCTGTGGCTGTGAATTTGAAGAGGGAAACCCTAAATTAGCAATCTAGGGTTCAATTGTTTTGATTTTTTTATTTTATTGGGGATCAGATGTAACAGTGAAAGAAATGGAATGGGATTTGATGCTCTGCTAGGGTTTTAGGAGAGAGGCAGAGACGGGGGGAGAGAGAGATAATCGGACAAGGAGTCCTCGACCCGGCCCGTCTGGAAACAAAACTGTGATAACTAGCATATTGTTGTTGAGTGAGAAACTGATTGGTTGGTCAGTATTGATTAAAAGGATTTATTCTTTTATTATTTTATTATGATGAATATCTACTTTCTTATAAAATAAAAGTAAACTAATATATCTTAACGGTGAGAAACCGAGCGAAGGCGGCGAGTGCGACAAGAGAGGAAGAAGAGGCGGAGGCTAAAGCGAGAGAGGAGAAGGAGGCTAGGGGGAGGAGAGTGCTCTCTGTCTCTCGCTCTCTCTCTCTCGATCTCTCTATTTCTGGCGTGGATGAGGAGTGGCAGACGGACAAAGTTTTTAAAGGAGTCACGTCACGAGAGAAAAACTCGCTTCTTCAGTTTTGATAAAATGGTGCTTTTTTGACAGTGTAACAACAAACCTAACAGTCCAGATTCTGCTTAAGTCCACCAACAAACCTAACAGTCCAGATTCTGCTTAAATCCACCATTATATTTTGATTGCATGCAGCAATCTTAATATTACATACCTAAATGCATCATTCAATAAATAAAAGCGATAACACCAAAGCAGCATTCTTATTATGAAAGAGAAAGATTACTAGCAAAGGGTTTCTCAGTCCATTTTTTTTTTCTTCATAAACTGGAACAACCAGTATGCCTTCATTTCGTTCTTCTTTTTAAGAAACCTTTTGCTATATTTGGGTGCTCCACAGGGAAATCATAGGCGGCGTCCACCACATCAGTACTAAATATGACATCATCATATTGTGTGTCGATTATTCCTTGGAGTACTTCCAAGCATTTGTCCTGAACCTTTTCTTCCTCCGCCCTTACCTCAATGAGGTGATTGGCGATACTGTCTAATGAGCCGACAAAGTTCTCCATTATCTTAAGTTGAGGGTTTGGCCTTTTTCCCCTCCCTCTTGATCCTTGGAAAATGGACATGCTTTGGGGCTTGGTCTCCTGACATCCTGGCATGCCCTGCTGAATCTATATCATTACCAACACCTTCCTCAAACTCCTCTATATTTGCCTCGTTTCCCAAACCTGCAGGAGTAACACCATCCTTGGCATGCTTCCCGAAGGCCACCTCATTTCCAAAAATGATAGCCATCTCATCATATATATGTATGGGCTTGTTCAGATATGGCTTGTCAAGCCTATTAGCCTACATTTAAGGGGTAAGCATTAATCGTGAAATAAATACCAGGCATGGGATATAAAGGATTGATATTCATATGAAAAAAGATGTTACCTTGATATACACTTTATATTCCTCTTGTGGCATCCGGAATGTTCGTGTCTCTGCCTCCTAAACAACGCATCCTAACAATTTTCGGCAATTTAAACCCGGTTCCACTTGGCTCTCCATGTTCTCAAATGATTGTATACTTGGCCCTCAGAAACGTTCTCTCGAAAGTTGTCATTCACCGCTTTAGCTGCTGCCGCATAGCTATTGCTCCTTAGCCCCGAGGTGATTTGCTCAGCAAAAAACTGAAACAAAAAGGCTCCCGTCTCCTCTGACCACCTGAAATTTTGGGATACATGTTTCCTCCACTTCCTTCCCTCTTCAGAAGGGCCAATATCATTGTCACATGGACGAGTCTCTCCGGACATCCCCTACAGATAAAGCGTTAAATACTGTTACCAAGAATATTTCATATGTTTGCCAATAATATCGAGAACTACAAAGAGATACATAACAAACCAATAGAGTCTAGTAAAATTTCAAGGACATAATAAAATACTAAATTAAAGGATAAATTAAACAAACTGCATGGTACATAGTAGTAGCTTCAAAATATTACATGTGAAATAAGAACATGCATACTGTTTTGATTGAGTTTTAACCTGCACGCAAAAATAGAATTTTAGATTTAGAACAAAATGTGCAAGTGCTCAATTCGAATCCGCTGTAGCAAGGCTATGCGGGTCGTGATCCTCAGGGAGGGACTAGCGATGGAAGCGTTTGAGTAAGTTCTCTAAAAATTTATTTTTTTTAGTTATTAAAAAGAAAATAAGAAAATATTAGTTAAAGTTAGTTTAGAAAGAAAGCGGTATTTACAATGAGTCGGGAAAGAAAGAATTGGGAGATGGTGATTTATCTACAAAAAGAAAAGAAAAGAAAAGAAATAAACACTAACCTTAGTTTGGTTGAAGAAAAACGTGAAATCCTAACACTTTCTACCTTGCTTTTGAGGCGTTGAACGCATAAACCATAGGATCGATCTCAATCCCCTGTTCGCATTATATCATCAAGCTTGGGCAAGTATGAAGTGATACGTACCTTGAGGAGGAGAACATCTCCATGAAGTATCGTTGGCACTCGCAAAGACTCGTTATACTTGTGCTTCGGAAATCACTTGCATGCTCATCAATCAACCAACAGAGATAAAAATAGAAAAAGAAAAGAAAACGAAAAGGAACATAAAGCAATGAACAAAAGAAAAATATTACCTTTATTGCTTTTAATCAATGGCAGAGAAGAGGAAGGTACATCGGTGTCACGCTCAACATAAGCCTCTCTCTTTTAAAAGAAATAAAAATTACAAAAGAAAAACCTAACTACAAACTAGAAAAAACCTAAAAACCCTAGCTTTGGCCCTGTACTGTGCTGGACGCTGTTTCTCGTTACACTGCAGGGGGTATTTATAGGTGCATAAGGAAGTAGAGTTTAGATCAAACTCCTCCACGAAAACTAGTCCAGGGATAAGACTGAATTGCCGCGGAAACGCGGCTTGGGCCGCGTTTCCGCGGCCTGGTAGTGGCTGCTGGCCACACGCTTTGGCACGTGGCTTCTCCTGGTCCGTCCATTTGGTCATTTCCTTCTGGAAGCTTGATCCTGGCTCTTTATCTTGGGATTTCGAGATAACTTAGAAATCAAGTTACCTACATCTCAAATATCCCAATATCTTTTATCCACGAATTTCCTTATCTTTGCACTCTCTTCTTTGGCTTTTATCCTCATCCTGCAAGTGTTTAGGGTTGGATAAAAGTCTATCCTTCCCTCTTCTTTAATATTTGCAACTTTAGCCCTTGTGTATTTGCACTTTTGACAATTGATATTTGCACTTTTGCGCTTGGGCTTCAAACATGGGCTTTTGGGCTCTTTTTAGGCTTTAATTCTTTCTTTTTATTATTTCGAGGCCTGCACACAATAAATCACAAAATATTAATAAATGTGCAGAATTATAGGAATAAATATGAAAATGTGATGGTAAATATAATGATAAAAATGCACTTTTCACTACCAATCACATACTACATCAATTCTCATTACCGTTCCACATTCACAGTGCAATTTTCCCCCCAAGCTGAATCCAATAATTGCACTCTTCTCTAATCTCTCTACGAGATAGTCCAGCTTGGGAAACATTTTGCGTTATCTAATCCTCCTCACTCACGACAAACTCATCTGGCTTATGGCCAATGATATAATTGTGAAGAATGCAGCATGCTATAACAATGTCCACTTTAGTGCTAAAAGGAAAGAATGGTCTTGATACTAGAACCTTAAACCCTCCTTTCAAGGCTCCGAATGCCCTCTCCATAGTTGTCCGAAGTGAAGAGTGATGGTAACTGTAAAGCTCCTTGTAGTTTGAAGGCAATATCACACGAAAATCACTTAAATGGTACTGAGTGGCACGATGCGGTGCTAAGAATCCCGGCCTGGTATTGTAACCAGCATCACACAAATAACATTTTCCTAAAAATAAGACATTAGATATGGTTGAGACTTACAAACAAACATATCACATTTTCAACCAGTTAAAATGTTGCATTTGCTAAAGAACTACCTTCTGGGACTCTTAGACCATTTGGGCGTGTCAGTGCATCACGTAGTACAGTGACATCATGAGCTGATCCTTCCCATCCCGCTAGAACATAAGTGAACCTCAATCGAAGTCTACAGCTGTCAAGACATTTTGAGTGGGATACGGTTTCCTTCCATAGAAAGGTCCAACCTCAGTAGCTGATAGGGTAGCATGGATGTGTGTCTCATCGATTGCTCCGATAAAATCCTATTCACAATAAAATTAAGTCGATTTCAAATCAACACTTAATACACAATACTCATCTAAGACCGTAATGTTTTAGGAATTAGTACCTGAAAATAATTACAGAACCTAGGGTCTCCTGAGATCTTCTCATAAGTATGGTTGCTAGGTCCACATATATACTCCCATCTCAGTTCATCAATTACGCGTACGGTACGTTGGAAATATCGACTCACAATTTCGCCAGAACGTAAGTTCATACCTACGATTCTGTTTCGAACGTTGTGACCTATAGTGTACAAGAATATAGGCAGTTGCTCTCCAACGGTCACTTGATCAATCTTCTAGGAGGCCCATAGTCCTAAATATTCTAGAAAGATTGAAGATTAATTCTCTGTCCACCCTAAACATATTGAGTCAATTGGTGTCACTGTACTCTATCACTCTTCTCAAATAAAGCCCTCTTTCCATATTCCTTATCTCTCTTGGAATTGGTTCTGTGATTTCATTGCGGCCGGTCATCCACATCATTATCACACACGCACAAGCACAAAGTATAACGATGCTCGTCTCTTGATCGACACCATCCAATCCCAAATCCATGAACCTATCCATTCACTACATGACGGGGGAGAAACGATTGTAATTAAATTAATATGCATATAACAATCTATAGTCAACCCTCAGTAGGCTGTAACATGTAGGAATTCGGTATCATGAATACCAATTTATTCGAGGACAGATTAAATTGAATAAAAGAGACCCTCTCAGTTTACTGAATAAATTCTCATACAGCTCACAATTAACCAAAAAAGTTGGGATGTAACAAACATATAATTCACAAGTAGGTATATGTTACTAATTGTGGATTGTCGTAATTTGGCCATAATACACAGAAGCAAGACTATATAGGTATAGGATGAACGCCATTCATGCCAAAATTTTGAGATTTTCTTACTCCTTTTTTTTAATATAAAACCTAAAAAAAATGAAATCTTCTCAAATAGGTGATCCCATCGTTTAACCCAAATTATCAAAAGCTAGGAGCACCGTAGAAAAGAAATTTATTAAGAATAATGTTTGTTCTTAAGAGGGAAACAAAAATTTTATTGTAGTCTACTGAATATGAACAACCAAAAATAGAATCTCATCATAACAAGGACGAGGAAGCCAGGGATTTTAAATAGACTTCTAATAAGTTGTTAGAATCTTACTAATAAAGACTCCTTATGTTTGGCTTTCCTGCAAGTCCATCATAAAGTCACAGTTGGACAGAACATACAAACTATCAGTGCATTAAGAAATTTATATATGGTGCTCTGAAATTCAGTGAATGAGTTTCAGGAGGAAGAAAACAAATTAAAATTATACTGACGATCCCCAGCGCCAATCTAAAATTACATTTCAATAAAGTTAAATATTAACACACAATTAAATTTTTTTCTCAAAAACAGAAGATGAAGATGAATAATAGTGAGTACCTGAGCCTTTAGATTGTCGGACAAAGACTCTTGATTAAAGACTTCACTCAACGTCCTCTTCCTCATTTTCCCACAAGTGCAGCAAGCAGCAATGTACGTGCTCGCCCTTGAAGGTTTGAGAGGTGATTTATGCTTGCCCTCTCGCCTCATCTTCAAATAATCAACACAGTCAACGATTCCTTGGGGAATCTTCCCTCTAGCCTCGTAGCCAGAGAAAGTGATTTCTGCCTTCTTGTCGGGAATCCAAGCGAGAACAACACGGTTTTGGTCAACAGAAAGAAGCGACTGATCAAAGTGGTATTGAGAACGAGAAACGTCGTTGCAGGAAAATTGTGGGAACTTGTCGAGGGCACAATGAGAAAGGTCACAGATAGAACAATGAATTCTGGTCGATTTGCAAGTGGACGAGGCTGCTCTTGGTGACGGAGGTAGCGACGTCTAGAGCTAGATCTGAAGAGTTCTCGCTGAAGAGAAAGAGGGATCGAGGCAATCTGGAGAGTTCTCGTGAGAGGGACAGAGAGGAAAGAGAGTGAGAGAGATTTACTTTTTTGAGAGATGCAAAAAGTTTGCACAAGTTGGCAAACACACTCCACCGCCTTACACCCCACATGCAGCAATTATGGAGATGGGCCCATAACAACGTAAATGGGCTGCAAACACAACTTATACAACAGTGTGAGCTGAACAAATAGGTTTGCATTGGGCTACATTTGGGTTACGACTTGCAGCCCAATTACACATACCAAACAGCCCCTAATTGAGTCAGGTAACAGTATGTGACCGATAACAAGAACAACAAAAAAGCTTTTAACCTTAATTGCCTGATTCAATTTAAGTTAATATTTTTGAGCCCAAGAACTCAGGCCCACACTGGGCTGCTGAAAGGAACAGGCTTAAGGCCCACAATCAAATTGTTTTTAAAAACCCAAGCAAGGAGAAGTTTGATCCCGAGAACACTTTTGCCTTCTCCCTACTCTCTCTACCGAGTCCCGATCATTCTGTGTCTCCCGACGCAGTTTCTCGCCGCCGACCTTCTCTCTGCCGATCTTTTTCTAGCCGCCGACCTTCTCCTGATCCTTCTTTCTCCGCTTCGTTTCTCGCCGCCGACCAACGGATCTACTCCTCGACGCTGCTAGCACAACTCCTCAACGGCCAGGATCGCGGCAACCTCGTCGAGTTCTGCGCTCCTTGGTACCATCCCTTGATGGCTTGATCCCTCGTCGAGTTCTCAGCTTTGTTAGGAACTTAGGATCTGGGAAATTTTATAAAATTTCTTCTTGCTTTCTGTCGGTGAAATGGAATCCTGTCAGGAACCTTTATTCTTTTTATCACCCTTGAAATTGTTTAATTTTTTTAGGATTTTGAAGGTGTTTTCGAGCAGCGGTCTGGGGCTATTCTCCTGTTGTTGGATGATTCCAGGTAATGATTCCTCTTTTTTTTGTTGATTTTCTGCTTGAATGTGGATTATTTTCCGTTTTTGTCAAAATTGTGTGTGTTTGATTGCCAAATTTGTAACATTTGTTTTGTTAGTGGTTATGAAAACGTTGAACCTTTAGATATAGCCTGAAAAAGAAGTTTCTGCGGGAAGAAAATTGTATGAAATCCCCTGAAAAAGAAGTTTTTTTGATCCGTTACTTCAAAAATCTGATTTTCTGTTTATACTTAATAGTTCAGGGAGGTTCAGTTAATGTGTTGAAATCAATGCATCTGTATTAATAATCTATTTTGGAAATGAGTATTCTTGGACTTTCATAGCTGAGGAAAATTGGATGAAAATGATTGGTTGATGCTGTACAAATGCATGATTGGTTTACAAATGCATGCTTGATGCTTTACTAGTCAGAATGTTAGGCAAAATTAAGAACCAGCGTGTTTTTTTTTTTTTTTTGGATCTGAAATGAGAATGTTAAGGGTGGTGTGGCAATATGTTAAAAGATGGAAAGATAAGAAATTTGTGCATTTCTAGGAAATTAGAGTCGCCTATGAACGAGGATAGCAGCAAGGGAAAATTGTTTGAAATGGTTGGAAATCTTGGGAGCATGTGTAGCACAGATCGGCGAGGGCCTTTTTTACGCCCACACTGAGAAAAATTCCTGTGTCCGCCACTGTTGACGCTCTTTCTACCTGCTAGAAATCGAGTCTGATTGAGATCATCACAAACCCCAAAAAGTTAGAAGAGAGGCCAGTGATGTTATTGTTACTTAGATCCAAAAAAAAGCTGAAGCTTTGTGAGCTTCCCAGTGGTGTTGTTAGAAGTTGGATGCCAAAGGCAAAATGTACTAGAACAAACCATGACCTTGTTCATTTTGGCATTCCGTGGGAACCCTGTCCATGACTTGAAATGAGAAAAGAAGCCATTGTTGAGGAAGGAGCCTAAATGTCCTTTCCCATTTCCAATAGAAATAAGAGACATTTATTATATGTTAGGTTGGGTCTTGAGAGCCTGAACTCTAGGTGGCAAGGACACTTCAAATGTAGAGCTGTGTCATGTTAAACAAGTCACAAAAACATTTGCCAGATGCACTTATTAGACACGATAGTTCTATATATATATATATATATATATATATATATATATATATATATATATATATATATATATATTTTAAAATTTGCTATGTTGGTGTGATGTGTTGTGTTGTGCCGGTATTGGCGTGTCTGTGTTTGTACAGCATAGCTTGAATCGAAAAAAAAGAGAAGTAATATGTGAAACAAAGCAAATAACCTCAAATCGATTTGTGTTCACCATTGAGATATAAAAAATCAATCATGTGGGGGGGGGGGGGGAGGGGGGACTAATACGAAACTAACCTATCTGTTTCGGACTAATATCATAAAAGTCCCAAAAATTAATTAAATAGATCTTTGATTTAGATTCTTAGTGTCATCTTAGCTACCTTTTGCATTTGTTTAGTCACTAGTGTGAAAACTTTATCTTTCAATTCCTTAATCACCTAAGTTCATTACTTACATTTTCTATGCCTTGGATATTTTAAATAAGAAACTCATAATTTTTTATAATGTACCATATGAAATATTAATTTCTTATACATTTAATAAGCAATAGGCCTTGTCTTGGCTCTTCATCTTTACGATGAGTAGCTTAATGGAATAATGCATACTATTTTTTTTAATATTGATGTTAACTATATCTCCACCATCTTTTTTCTGTTAAACTTAGTCTTTAGCATTAAAACGAAAGCATCTGTCAATGTGTGTATTGCATATTAAATAGAAACTAAGTCATCCCGAAAGCGTGTTAAGGAATTGTCTAATACTAAAGTTTATATGAAAATAAAGAATACATCTTATAAGTGTCCTGCACCTGTGTAACGAGTATCCAAGAAGCATTTTGTTTACTGCATATCTTACTTGGTCATGGCTTTATCATAGAAGGGTGCATGCCACAAATGTGTCCATGCATTCTTTGTCATTTTTCTTTACCCTCTCATGTAGATTTAGCACCTTGATTACATTTTCAGTTCAAACTTTGGTTGATGTGTTATATACACACTTCTGCTAAAAAATATTTGATGTATGCATTTGTCCTATTTCTTTGCAATAAATCAACTGACGCTCTTCATGGCTATTTTTGGTGGCATACTTTCGATGCATGTTTGCCAACTTACACTTGAGACAATATCATAGATAATTTATATCGTGACACCATCATCATGCGAGCCCTTTCCCTTTAAGCTGGGATCAACCAAGTATTACTGGTTGTCAACCTGATGTCAACCCTTTGAGTTGGTTCAGATTCTTGGCCATGAAAACTATGGACATGCAAGAGCATGCCATAAATCCTTGAATCTAATGGACAGGCAAGCAAATGTTCCTTATTGCCCATGCAAATGTTGTTTATACTCGTCCAAGTTAGGAGTATTTTTCTGTTGACGTTAAGAAATATATTTGTTATACAAATTGTTCTGTGTGCCATGCATTGATGTATTACTTTCATTATTTCAGTATGTTGATGGACCATTGTCCTGTGTGCTGTGCATTTATTTATTTATTTCTTTATTTTCAGTACGTGGATGGACCGTTTTTTAATAAAATTTCTATGTAGACATGCTCATCAGAAACGTACATGCATATATTGGCTTCACACACTAATGAAACCTAACATCTGCACAATATTTACTTCTGAGGTTCCACTAAATGTATTTCATCTGATAGGACATTACTAGTCACCTTGCTCGAATGTGTTGCCACAGTAAGTGCTCCTGATCCTTACTGTGATTTAAACTAGAAGGTTTCCATGTCAACTACAAGGTGACAAGTGTAATTCAATGTTTTTCCTCCTAAACTGCAATTTCATTGAGAGATTGTAAGAACAAATTTACAATGGGCATCCAACATTACCAAATATTTCAACTTTATTGCCAAAAAAGTTTCTTTTTTTAGCTAAAATATCCTGAACCAGCTGAAAAATGCTACACCAAATGCACTGTAATAATCAGATAGAAGTTTCAATGGCCAAGAATGAAAACTGAAAAAATCCATCATGGAAGTGAGAGAACACTTGGGATGTTTGTCGCACCAACATCCTGATACCAAATATTTTAGAAAAATAGACTGATCCATTAGAGGGTAAAAAGGCAAAGTTGTAATGTTGCAACAACTTGAAACTATCCTAGTGCAAACGCAAGGCATGAACTTGCCATAAACTTGTTAAGCTTACAATTCTTAGGCCTTCCCTCTATTTCTCTGCTCAACTATCCAGAGTCCTTAAAACAATAAAAGAACCCCGTAACCAACTTTGAAAAAGTTACTTTGAAAAAATCTGCGAAGAGAGAATTGTGAGAGTGTTTTTTCAAATAGAAGTCATTTCTGTATAAATTCCAATGGAGATTGATGCTTTAGCTCGTTTCGAGCAGGTGATACTACTAATTTAATTTTATAATATCGAAAATCCATAAGTGGGTGATGAGATTCTAAGCATCTTAATATAACAATTTCATTTTAATCACTCGAATAAATAATTTTGTTGTTTAAGAAAGACTTCACTAAAAACAATAATATATAATTTCAACCTCCCAAGTATGAACCCAAACCGGCAGATCAGAGAGCGAAATTTAGAAAATTAGGAGAGGAAAGCTACCTATTTGATGCCTCGACGTTGAAGGCCTCGGCGCTGAGTGTGCAGGCGGTGATCGCCGGGGTCAGACACGTCAGAATCTCGCCTCCAAAAATTTCAGAAAATTGGGGGAGGAAAGATACTTATTTGATGTCTCGACGTTAATGGCGTCGGCAACGAGCGGCAATCGTCAGGGTCAGAGACGTTAGAATCTCACCGGAGATTGATGGTTAGGTCTCGGGAATTTGGGAATGAGAAGAGTCCGTGAATGAGGAAAAGGGAAAGGGAGAAGACACTTATTATCAGCTGTGTGATATGGCCATCACTCTTTATTAGACTTATTGGAGTCATGGTTCACAGTCGCGGTCTCGGCCACCGACTCGGCGGGCACTGAGACGGATCGGTCTCGGCGACTCGGATCGGTATCGGACGATACACGCAAAACGCTACATAGAAACCTCAAAAAATTCTGAAAAAATCACGACAAATCTTTAAAAAATGTAGATATCCACATTCATATATTACATGTCCAAAATATATCACCTAGCACACTAAACATAAAGCGAAAGTATAAATACACGCGTCGTCGGTAGAGGCATATCAAAATACATGCACAATATAGTAAATTGCAGAAACTACATTCATAAATACATGCTAATGTAGTTATTTTCACATTGAATTGCGATAAGGTACAAAATCATCATCATAATGCCGAGTCCGATCGAGTCAACTTCGATTCTCGGCCGAGTCGGTCTCCTCTGAGTTGAGTCGACCGACTCGTGACTCGGACTCGTCTCGGAGCAGACCGAGACGGATATGACTCGGTCGACTCGTCTCGGACTCGGCTGAGTCTTTGAACCGTGATTGGAGTGGCACGTGTATTGCACGTGCACTTATAAAAACTCTAGCAAGCTAAATATCAGCAGTCAAATAAACTAGTATACCGCGAAGCGGTGGGAACCGACCGACCGAGATTGGAGTGGCGACGAAATAAACTAGTATACCGCGAAGCGGTGGGAACCGACCTACCGAGATTGGAGTGGCGACAAACGATCAGACAGGAAAGAGGGGAAAGTAAAGCGGTCGCGACCGCCACCCGAGAGGAGAGAGAGATTGAGAGAGAGGAAGGGATAGATTGAGAGATTAAGGGATTTTGTGTGGCTATTAAAAAGTTTGAGATTTGTGATGAAGAATTATGGGAATGAAGGAATGAGGTAGAAGGTGAAGTTTTTAGGGCATATTTCATTGATTTTCTCAAAATAAATTTCCTCCAAAATTCCTACTATTGCCACCTCATCTATCTCTAAAATCAACCCAGTCTCCACCCTCTACTTCACTCCTCAATTCCAAGGTTCCATCTTCACCATCCACTCAAAATGAAACCATCTCCCACTTACTCAATTTATTTGCATTTATTTGTTATTTAAAAACTCATATACTAATATGTATGTATAAGTACACATCTCTCATGTATTTATATTAACATTCATCTAATTGAGGTATATAATTTTATACAATTTATTAAACAACATGAATATATATATATATATATATATATATATTATATATATATATAGTGTATGATTTGCTTAATGTATATACTTTCCTGTATATTTAAACCAACAAATACCTAATTCATCACCCAAATCACTACACTTGAGATTATTAACTCCAATTATTTAAGAATAAGCAAGGTTAGAAAAATGCGAGTGTTACAGTTCTATCCTCAAAAAAGTTTCGTCCTCAAAACATGGTGTACCTTGAAACAAGTAGGGATAGGAGTTTCGCGTCTCTTCTTCAAATTCCCAAGTGATCTCTAAAACTTGTTGGCTTTTCCACAACCCCTTAACCAACGGGATAGACTTGTTTCTCAACTTTTTTTTTATCTTGCAATCCATAATTTGTCTAGACTTTTTCACATAGATTAAATCTTCTTGAATCTAAAGTGGTTGATAAGATATTACTCGGTTATGGTTTGGGATATATTTCTTAAGTTGTGACACATGAAATACATCATGGATTCTTCCAAGATCTGAAGGTAAGGTGAGACGATATGCCACCGATATGACTCTTTATAGGATTTTGAATGGTCCAACAAATTGTGGATCCAATTTACTCTTTCTATTGATACAGAGTACTCCTTTAATTGGGGATACCCTTAGAAAAACTTTATCACTGAGTGAAAATTCTAGAGGTTTGCAACGTTGGTTAGCATAAGCTTTTTGTCTACTTTGGGTTGTTTTCATCCTCTTTCTGATTATCTTTATTTTTTCTGTGGTCTCCTGAATCAGATCTGATCCATAGATCCTTATATCATCGACCTTGTCTCAACATATCAGAGATGTACATCTTCAACCATAAAGTGCTTCAAATGGGGGTATGCCAATTGTAGACTGATAGTTATTTTTATAAGCAAATTTCACTAAAGATAAGTGTTTACCCCAGTTCCTTCCAAAATTCATTATACATGACCTCAATATATCTTCTAATATTTGAATTATCCTTTCAGATTGCCTTTCTGTTTGAAGATGTTATGTTGTGCTTGGTTGTAACTTAGTACTCACTTCCGACAAACTTTTCCATAGTCTAGACTGAAATCTATGGTCCCGATGCAATATTATACTCTCAGGTATTCCATGCAGTCTGACTATTTCTTTGATGTTCAGAGTAATCCACATCTATGGATATAAAATGGATTTTAGAGGGGTCGGACAGGGCGCAGGCAGCGCAGGGGGTCAGTTAGGCGACACGGTGCGAGCTCGGCTGATTAACAAGGTGATAGAGTTAGTCAAATTTTCAGATCTGGATTCCTTAATCTAATTTTCATCTATATATAAATCTTGACTAAATTGATGATAATTTTTCTTAATTTGTGAACCGGGATCTCTTTCTCTAGTTCAGTTTTGTGAATTATTCACAAAAATCTTGGTCGATCCCTAGAATTTAAAATTTTGGGGTGTATGTTAGTTTGTGTAATTTGTGTGATTTATGTGATGGCAGAGATGAGTATTTGATTAATTAATGTGAAGTGGGATAAATTGGATATTACCATACCTTGTTCTTGATTAGATGATGAAAATATTCCCTTGATTGACTAAGTTTGGGTTGATGTTGTGTGTGGACAATTAGACTACATTTGGATTCTTGTATGCCATACTAATTATCATCAAAACAAACTAGAATTTTATTACTCAATCATGGGTAAGTGTGATACCTTTGAGTATGTAAATTTAATGATGTTTGAACCATAGTTTCATATTGAGGAAATTTTAACGAGATAGGGGGAGAGAGATTGAATAAATGAATTGGGATTCTAAAAGTTTGGACACTTGTATAAGATTTGATTGAAATATATCTTTTATGAGATTCTCGCTTGATTGAAATATAACATTACATACTCTATTTGGTGTGATTGATTACAACTAAATAATTTCTGCAATCAAGAGTGTCATTGATAATTAGCATAGAATTTAGAACAAAGATAATTCTTTGTTCGATGTCAAGCTTTTCCGATAACATTTTTCTTAAATTTCATTGACCAGTTGTAGATATATATATATATATATATATATATATATATATATATATATATATATCTGAAAATCGATCCTAGAGATGTAAAACTTCTGTGACCGACAATTTCAGTGTCGTGAAAATCGTCTAAGACAATATTGTTTAGACCATGTATCTAAGGAACTAAATGATACAGAAAATAATTGATAAGGAATAGTCCTTCAGTGAGACATGAATAGCTCGCATAAATCATTAGTTGCTCCTAGTTTCTAGATACGTTGGAAATTGTTTCTTCTTGATGTAGGATAAAAGGGGCCTTAGTGTTCAAGCTTAAACTAGTTTGTTTTATAAATTTAAATTTGTGGATGAGATGGGTTGAAGGTGTAAGGGGTTAGTCGGTCATTGCAAAGCTTAAGGAAGATAACCAGGTTAGTTGAGTTGCCAAACCGGATGATGAAATTTGGTATTACCACAATAACTGCTTTCCCCTCTCCCCTACCCGATCATCTGCCGTCGCTTTAATCTCGGTCGGCCGTTTCTCACCGCTTCACGGTATACTAATTTATTTGACTGCTGATATTTAGCTTGCTAGAATTTTTACAAGTGCACGTGTAACACACTTGCCACTCCAATTACTCTAATAAAGGGCGAGAGCTATATCATACAGCTGAAAAAAAGTGTCTTCTCCCTTTCCTCTTTCCTCATTCGCGGACTCTTGTCATTCCCAAATTTTAGTGGACTCTTGTCATTCCCAAATTCTCGAGCCCTAGCCATCGATCTTCGGCGAGATTCTGACCTCAGCGATTGCCGCCTGCGCACTCGCCTCCGATGCCATCAACATCGAGGCATCAAATAGGATCTTTCCTCCCCCAATTTTTTGAAATTTTCAGAGGCGAGATTGGTGATTGCCGCCTGCGCATTCGGCGCTGACGCCTTCAACATCGAGCCATTAATAGGTATCTTTCCTCCCCCAATTTTTTGAAATTTCGCTCTCCGATCCGCCAGTTTGGGGTCATGCTTAGGGGGTTGAAATTATATATTATTGTTTTTAGTGAAGTCTTTCTTAAATAATAAAATCATTTATTCAAGTGATTAAAATGAAATTGTTACAGTAAGATGTGAATCTCATCACCCACTTATGTATTTTCAACATTATAGAATGAAATTAATAATATCACCTGCTCAAAACGAACTTGAATATCAATCTCCATTGGAATTTACACATAAATGACTTCTATTTGAATTAAAATATTTTCATAATCTTCTCTTCGCAGATTTTTCAAAGTTGGTTATGGGGATCTTTTGTTGTTTTAGGGATTCTAGATAGTTGGCTAGAGAAATAGAGGGAACGTTCTAAGAATTGTAAACTTAACAAGTTGGTAGCAAGTTCGTGCCTTGCGCTAGAATAGTTTCAAGTTGCAACTTTACTTATTTTAGCCTACTATGAATCAGTCTATTTTTCTGGAACAAAAGGTAGCAGGACGCTGCGGCAACCATCACCAAGTGTTTTCAGCTTCCATGATTGATTTTTTCATTCTTTATTTTTGACCGTTGAAACTTCTATTTGATTACTTATACTGCATTTGGTGTAGCATTTTTCAGCTAGTTCAGGATATTTTAGCTAAAAAAGAAACTTTTTTGGCAATAAAATTGAAATAGTTGGTAATTCTGAATGCCCATTGTAAATTTGTTCTTGTATACAACAATGAACACATAATTACTTGTTCTTGAGTTTAAGATAGAAAAGGTGGACAATGTTAGCGGGACTGGAGTAGATCTGTTGATAAACAGAACACACTATATTAGCGAATTGTTATCATAATAATAATGTCTAAAAAATTACAAAAAATTGACATAGCAAATGAGGAATGTAATTATGTCTGTAAGAAATTCAGAGGGGGACGGGAAAACAAATTGTAGAAGCTCTTTTGTTAGTAGGATGGATTTTTTCTTATCGACACCTGAAATCTTTCTAAATTTCATATTCACTCCCGAAATCTTCATATTTTCATATCAACTCTCAAATCTTATAAGTTTGGACAAAATGCCTCCTTTGTTAGTTTTTCTGTTTATAAGCTAAAAGATGCGCGAAATATTCTATTTTTACATTTTGATACTCTAAAATAAGATGTAAAGTTACCATTATACCCTTCTCTTTTTTCTTCTTGATTTCTCTTTCTTTGAACTGTTGCTACAGTGCTGCTACTGCAGTGAGGCTATAGTTCTGGCAGCAACATCAACACCACCAGCAGCAACATTGCTGTCAGCACTGCTTCTGCTGCAGTGCCGGTGCTGTTAGAACTGCAACAATTTCAACGGCAACAACAGCGACACTCCTACCGGGTTGTCTTCTCTGAAGTCGACGAGAAAAGAGAGAATCATAAGAGAGAGAGATCTATGAGAGAGTAAAAGAAAAGAGAGTGAATGAGAGCTGAGATGAGTTGTCAAATTTGGGATAGAAATGTATTTTCACATGTCTACCATTACAAAACAGACAACAACTAACAGAGGGGGTATTTTGTCCAAACTTATAAGATTTGGGGTCGATATGGAAATAGGAAAATTTCGGGGGTGAATATGAAATTTAGAAAGATTTCGGGTGTTGGTATGGAAAAAATCCTAGTGGGATAAATATTGTGTCTTTGGAGTGGTTTCTTGAACATGAGAAATTATAAATAAGTAATTTTATGAAGATGTGATACTAGTTAATAGTTATCCGTCATAGAGAATCAATCAGTTGAGACATATAAACAAACTCGTGCCAACTGAATTTGCACAATATATCATTTGAATATCTTATTTTAATTGGTTGTAATGGCACTATTACTCGTATTGACATCTATTGATTAAAACAAAAAAAAGATTAAAGTTGTATTATTTGCATAAATTAGTTGCAGAATTTAATAACAATCTTATGTGTTAAAGATGATCTAGGTGATGGAATCAATGATTCACTCATTAAAGAACAACTTGATATCATAGATTCCTACAACACATTACACAATAAACCTATGAACTTATAACTTCAAGAATTTTAGTCAACCAAATAATAGAAACCTACTTTTGTTGCTTCGAGGTTAAAATTTCCAAATTTATTAAGGTTTCACTGGGTTGCCTGTATCATATACTTAATTTTATTTCTTTAAAAGTTCAATTATTATGCACACTGGCTTATATTGTATAATCTCAAAAAGCGCAACATGAATAAATGAACAACTATAAGACAAGGCATATATCAATAAGAAATACTAATAAGAATCATTGTATTGTTATTGAAAAAGTGAGGAAATCCGTCATCAATCAAATTGGAGAAGAGAAGGGAACAAAACAACCAGTCAAGGAACATTTCATCAAGTAGCTTTTTTTGGATGCTCTGCATTTGTTTTCAATGGGACAGTGGAAAAAGTAATTCGAGAAACAATATTGATGGATATAATTATATCATCGTTGCATTTAAAGTTGGTTTACATGATTAAAAATTGTTATAAACTCTAAACGGACCCGTCTACTTTTTGTTTCTTTTCTTCCTTGAAAAGAAAGTAAAGATCCAATGCATATTAATGAGTCAAAAGGTAAGAAGTGTTAAATTTTGAAGAAAATATTATACATCAAATTGACAATAAAGAGACACATTTGCCTTGGAGAGAGTCAGTGGGTTGAGACGAGCGAAGGGACGACATGAGAAGAAAAAGAAACAATTTAGTAACCTCTGGATAGCCAGGCGGGATTGCGACCTTGTTTTAACTAGTTGGAGTGGCACGTTGCACGTGTTCTCTGACTGATATTGCTACTCTTGCACTGCAGCTGTAGTTCTGGCACCACCACCACTGCTGACGGAACTGCTGGTGCTGCACTGTTATTGTAGTGTTGTGCTGCTGCTACTGCTAATGCCACAACTCGAAGATTCTTTCAGTTTTTATTCTTGACCGTTGAAACTTCTATCTGATTACTTATAGTGCATTTGTGTAGCATTTCTCAGTTGGAGTGGCATTTTTTAGCAATTTTATTGCTAAAAAGAAAATGTTTTTAGCAATAAAATTGAAGTAGTTGGTAATATTGAATGCCCATTGTATATTTGTTCTTGTATACAACAATGAACACATAATTACTTGTTTTTTAGTTTAAGATAGAATAGGCAATGTTAGGATCGCTGGAGAGGGAAAAAGATCGAAGTACCAGGTTTTTCTATTTTTATTTCTGTAGAAATCAGAGTTTATAAATTGGTAACCTTTTTTTATCTTGCCTTGATTATTAATACTTTTATCAAGAAAGGTTATTTATTTAACTGTTGATATTTAGTTTGCTAGAGTTTTTTACTAGTGCACGTGCAATGCATGTGCCCCTCCAAGTAGTTGTAAATAAGGGCGCGACTCGGCCCGACCCATTCCTTGGGCCCAATTTTTATATCTAGAGGTTACCAAACTGATTCTTCTTCTCTTGTCGTCCTTTCCCTTGTCTTAACTAACTGACTTCTCTCTACAAGGCAAAGGTGTGTCTTTATTGTCGATTCGATTTATAATATTTTCTTCAAAATTTTACATCATAATACAATGCGAAATTCTTACCTTATGACTTATTTATATGCATTGAATCTTCGCTTTCTTTTCGAGAAAGAAGAGACACTAGAAGTAAACGGGTCTGTTTAGAGTCTAGGGCAATTTTTAATCATATAAATCAACTGTAAATGCAACGATGATCTAATTATATCCATCAATATTATTTCTCGAATTACTTTTTCCACTTTGTCCCACATCATATCACATTTGAAAGCAAGAGTAGAGCATGCATAAAAGTTGTTTTATGAAATGTTTGCTTGACCGATTGGGTTGTTCCCTTCTCTTCAATCTGATTGATGATGGATCTCCTATCACTTTTTCAAAAACGCAATGAATCCCATTGGTATTTCTTATTGATATTCGCCTTGCCTTGCAGCTGTTTATTTATCCATGTTGCGTCTTTTGAGATACAATATAAGCCAATGTGCATTCAAATTGAACTTTAAAAGAAATGGAATTAAGTATATGATATGAGCAGCCCAGTGAAAGCTTGATAAATTTAAGGTCAAAGCAATAGAAGTAGGTCTCTGTTACTTGGTTGCTGAAATTCTTGAAGTTTTAAGTTTATAGGTCTATTGTGTAAAGTGAGTGTTGTAGGAATCAATAATATCAAGTTGTTCTTTAACCAGTGAATCACTGGTTCCATTATTTAATCTTTAACGCATATAAGTTTGGTGTTAAATTCCTTCATCTGATTTTTGGTGTTAAATTCCTTCATCTGATTTATGCAAACAATACAACTTTGATCTTTTTTTTTTGTTTTAATCAATAGATGTCAAAATAAGTAATAGTGTCACTATAATCAATTAAAAGAAGATATCCAAATGATATACTATGCAAATTCAGTTGTCACTAGTGTGTTTTTATGTCTCAACTGATTGATTCTCTGTGGCGAATAAATATTAAATAGTAACACATCTTCATGGAATTACTTGTTTATGATTTTTCAAGTTCAAGAAATCCCTCCAAAGACACAGTGTTTATCTTACTAGGGTTTTTTCCATACCGACACATGAAATTTTTCTAAATTCCGTATTCACCCCTGAAATCTTCATATTTCCATATCGATCGACCCTAAATCTTATAAGTTTGGACAAAATACTCCTTCTGTTAGTTGTTTATTTTGTAACGGTGGACAGGTGAGAGTATATTTCTACGCCAAATCTGACAACTCATTTCAGATCTCATTCCTCTCTTTTCTTTCGCTTCCTATCACTCTCATCTCAGATATCACTCTCACTCACTTATCATTCTCTCACTCTCTTTTCTAGACTTCAGAGAGACAACTCGACGGGAGGAGTGCCATTGCTGCTGCTGTTACCATTGAAACTCTTGCAGTTCTGGTAGCAACAATAGTGCAGCACCAGCACTAACACCAACACCAGTAGTTCCGAGAGCAGTGATGTTGTTGGTCATGATGTTGTTGCCAGAACTGCAGCCTGGCGGCAACAGCAGTGCAACAACACCACCACCACCACCAGTTTCAGAGAAAGAGAAATCAAGAAGAAAGAGGAGTGTATAATGAAAAAACTTTATATCTTATTTAGAGTATCGGAATCTAAAAATAGAATATTTCACACATCTTTTAGCTTATAAACAAAAAAAAACTAATGGAGAGGGGTATTTTGTTCAAACTTAAGATTTGGAGGGTCGATTTGTAAATGTGATGATTTTGAGGGTGAATACGGAATTTAGAAAGATTTCAGGTGTCGGTATGGAAAGAACTCATCCTACTAACAAAAGAGCTCCTACAGTTTGTTTTCGCCTCCCCTCTCCGGATTTCTTGTAGGGATAATTATATTTATCATTTCCCATGTCAATTTTTGTAATTGGTTAGTCATTATTACTATGATAACAATTCATTATATAGCGTGTTTGCTCATCAACAGACCTGCTGCAGTGCTCTAGTCTGAGCTCTATCCAAGTACCAAGAGGACTCTCACACAAATTATAGTTAAATTAGTTAGGAGCTATAGGGTGGAGAATCTTTTCTAACGTAAATTGTTCTTTTCTCTGACTTTATGATGGAAAAAATTGAGACTGAACTTTCAAAAGCTTGCTGAAAACGTTCATTTCTCAAAATGATTTTCTTTTTTTCTCTTACTAGAGTGGAGACATGGAAGGATCACTTGAATTATTCCAGGCTCCTCAAGAGCACCCACAAGATTTCCCCTCTGAGCCCTTGGGAGTTTCATCTGCGTCCAATGGCAGCAACAGCTCTCCACTTGTTGCTCAGCTGCGGAAACTGCTCTTCCGTCGGATGCTTATTGGAGTCAGTGATAGCCGGTTCTTCCTGGGGGTTTTCCACTGCATTGACAAGCAAGGTAATATCATCCTCCAGGATGCTGTAGAGTACCGCAGCACCTGCAGGTCTTCTCCATCGCCCATGGAGCAGCGGTGCCTTGGCCTCATTCTTATACCCGCAACCTGTCGCACCTCCTGCCATGTTGACTGTGCTATAGACGAGCAGCTTTCCCTCTTATCACTTAATAAATGAAGGAACAAGGGGACAATTTTTATCTTTTGCATTCAGCTGTTAAACGAGTGAAGCATATGTTATTTGTGATATTAGGTAGGTTACTGTCTGTGATCACATCATTGCTTTTCATTGTTACGCGTGCCTGTGCGAACACATGATAGCAAAATTGTTCGGGAGTTTTCAAATGGTTTTTGTCATGGTTTCTATTTGTATTTCTTGGAAAGTTTTAAATGTTGGTGATGTCAGAGTTTATCCTTTTACTTTTTTGAGTCCACCTGAAAGATAACGTGTGCTCAAGAATTTCACTATAGCATATCCTTGTTGTATCCCTACCCTGCCAGCATGAGCATAGCAGACCTTCTGTGACGGAGAAATGATTACAGTGCAGTTTGTAGTACCACTCAGAATTTGTCAAGCCCGAGAGGGTGGTGGTTCAGAGAAACAACTGCAATGCAATGGATCATGCCAGAGTCACAAATCTTTCTTGAGCCTTCTATTGTGTGGCCTGCAACCGCTCTCATTATCATCTAAAGGGTAGGCAGGCAGGCGATCATCAAGACTCGAGACTCGGACAAGCGGCTGCATGCTTACATCTTTATCACCGCCTTGAATCAGAGAATGAATGATCTGGATTTAGAATCACACAATCTCTGGCCCCAAACTCTCAACCGCCCCCGTGCATATTAGCTCTTAAAAGAAACCAACATGAGCAGGCCTCCACAGCCTCTGCAAGCGCTAGGATTGTTACCGGCACTGCTCTGCAAACACCTTAGTACAGAAAGTAGAAGAAAGCTGCGGAAGTTAAATCTAACAGATCCACAGGACTCGTATATGTCGTGACAACAATATTTATAAGACCTCTTCAATATCATCTCTCACTGTAGCAACTCCAACAAACCCAATGCAACAGCACCCCAAACAGAATCCACAAACCTGAAAAGCTCAAAAGACTGAAATTACATAGCAAGTTATATCCTGGTAACATACAGTCCAGGTCATGCTTTCAGCAAGTCCGCAACAAAAGAATCCAGGAAAATGGGCTGTGGTTAGATCGTCCGAAGGAGACCACCATGCTCAGTAGAACTAAAGGGAGCAGTATCCTAGAAAACAAATGAGTAGCTCCATTACAACTCAAATTATATAGTTCCTCGAATAAGTGAACAAGTACAGGCCAGCATGGGCAAAGAATTGCAGTCTTGGTCAATATCTGAACGGACAGCTTTTACCCATTTATTTATCCATCATTACGTAACAAAAGGAGAAAAATGGATTACAGAAACCACAAAGCAGAAACCTGATCTGCCAGCCAATGAGATTGGCACCACCCTTGAAAACAATATATATGAGAGAAGCTCCGAAACAAGACTTCGCCCATTCTCTCTTGAGGTTAGAAAGGGCTCTCACTTTGTATAGCGCCATACTTCTTGTAACAGCGGTCTTAGAACAGGGCTTCTTTAAGATGTACAAATGTAGAGCTATAGATGCTAGGCACATCCAGGCGACCAGCCGCTAACGACTGCGCCCAATCACGGCCTGACAAGTCGAAAACCCACAAAGGAGCAGCAGGCACATGCTCAACTCCACTTCATTTAGAATCATCTTCTACTGCTTTCTTACCGTGATCATCATCCCCAACAGCAGCTACACTAGTCGAAGGCTGGGAATCTGGACTGCTGCTCGTGGGATCTGTAGTTTCAGATGAACTTGTAGACTGGCCTCTATTACCAGATTCTGACGAAGCTTCAGCAGCCGTATCAGTAGGCTCAGGCGGTTCACATTTGCCCACATCTGATGCCCCATTCTCCACCTCTGCTTCAAACCCACTGTCTGGAACATCTGAGATCAGTTTCTCGTTAGGAAAATCACCTGAATCTGATGTCTCTCTCCATTCAACCCACTCGGGTGCCTTCTCAGTTTCTTCAGATGAGCTTGAGGTTCCAGCCCCTCCGTTAGACTCCTGTATGAGGCCATTCTCCAAAACCAAACTTCCTGATTCCTCTGAATTGGTTACAGGATCAGAAGATTCATGAAAATTTAACGATGTCGCTGTGTCAACAAGTTGCTCATTTTCACCAACAATGACCTCATCAGTCTCATCAGAGATAGGTGACGGAGAAGCAAGAGAGCCTGCAGAGTGATCATTAGCTGCCCTGCTGTCCTCAAAAGCAAACCAATTTGAGTTTGTAAAGAGTGAACTGCTGCAAAAGCAAAAGCAAAATTTTTGGTTAATCCAGTATTCAGATGCAGATTCCAAAGTTGGGCATTTGGGCACGACGTTTTGAAAGAAATTGGGAAAGCTCCATATCTAAAACAAAATATCAAACAGAACAATGTAAACTTTCTACATAAAATATTGTAGCATACAAAAGCAAGCAAAAGTTTTTATCAACTGAACATTTTTGGCAGGGTTCAAAATATTTGATAACTAGTTGTCAATAGATTAAATAATTAGGACATTGAAAACAGGAATAAAAATTACCAGAAAATAATCCATTACTGTTCAATCAAAAAACTCCCGATAAGTTGATAGGAATTCACAACTATATACAAAAATTATGGCAGATGCAGCACTCTGGGACGTCAACTGTTTAAAAAGATAGCAGACCTAGAAGAGAAGCTTACCTATCCTGATCATCTCCCAAACGTAGGGACGAAATGACAACCTCTGCAGATTCATCATCAAAGTAAACATCCTGCGAAAAACCACCAAAGAAAGCACATAAACTATATATATGTATAAAAGTGAGTTTTATATTTTTCATCCTAGTTCACTGAAACCTAGATAAACTAGATACTATGCCCCCCCACCACAAAAAAAAAAAAAAAAAAAAAAAAAAAAGGATGCAAGAACTATTTCTTTATTAGTTCTTTATCATTCATCAATTTAGATTCAAAGGATTCCACAAATCTCTAGAGCGTGAGAAAAGAGGTTCCACTGTCCAAACTAATCACGCCCCACAATTCAAAGAGGTAAACATCTGCTAAAAACAAGAACCAAATAATGAAAGTCTTTAAATGTATACCTCATCTTCTCGTTCCAATGATCCATGTGTCTGCGACAAGGGCAAAAAACATATAAGATGGCTCATTACATTAGGGTTATCACTCAACACAACAACTGAGTCACATTTTCGACTGCAATCATTCAACTGACATTTAAACCAAGTTTATGTATGAGTGCCTCTATGCACACGTATGTGACGTTTATGAACCAAGAAAGCAACTTGCACACATTTGAGAACAAAAATTCTATCAACTGATTTTAAGCTACAACCATGTCCGTGAATTGTGGGCGCGCGCGCGAGAGAGAGAGAGAGAGAGAGAGAGAGAGAGAGAGAGAGAGAGAGAGAGAGAGAGGCATAGACATACCAGTCCAGAATAAAAAATTATATAAATAATGATAACTATAATTGTATAAGACCAAGTTTTGTCATCTAAACCAAAAGGAAATGGGAAAGCCCCACTTATTCAGTAAGGGAGTCCAAAAAGAAAGGAGAAGAAGCGCTTTTGATATGGGTTCTCAAGGCTCCACTTCCACACTGATTGCCCAATAGGACCCTGATCCTTTCCTTTAAATTACATTGCAGTATTATTATACAATTACTCCACACTCACTCCTTCATTGAGATGTTTAAGAAATTCCTTTTGTTAATAAGTAGAAGAGATGCAATCATAGACTTTTGCCCTGCACATTGGCTGGAAATCCCAAAATCATACATTGTTTTCGTTGGAAATAAGTATATTAAGTCCAACTAATTCTAAATCCTCAAGATTTCAATGCTTCTGTTCCTTTTCATATCCAAGATTTATCCCTTCAGGAGTCTCATCAACTACAATATCTTTAGCCAACAAGCATAAACCAAAAGACTACAACCTGAATGTGCAAAGAGGTAAAAACTTACTGCCGGTCCTTGGTGCTAATTTAAATATATTTGTTTGATTATACATGACCTCAGCTACCTGTAATAAAGTTACTTGCATTCCTCACTCTAAATTTTTCTATCAATTGGTTTAGGGAAAGCTTTCATGGAAAATCTCCCTAGAATAAACCAAGATTAGTTCTCAAGAAAAGCTTGTTATCTAGTCTTCGACTGTGCTCAATACGCTCTTGCAAAGTCCAAGGTACAGAGTTCATCAATTTTACCCATTGATAGATTGCATAAGGATAAAAGAAATTATCTACTTTATTTTTATAAAAAAGAAATATCGAACAGAGTACTTGTAGTTGCTCTATTCATCGGGCAATTTCATTAGACCTTAAAAATTTGTTGAATAAGTTAGGTCAGACTGGCCTTCCATCTCCCAAAAGGATGAAACTTCAATTGGAATAACATCATGTCTTAATTCTCCCTTCTCGGTCCTTAAGCATCCCTGACACTTACTGTTCGACCACTCTAGGTGAGCTGTTTCTTCAAAAAAGTCTCATGTATATATTTATAAACAAACGATTGAAGACAAAAAAAGAACTCATTTTCTGCAACTTGGAATATCAGAATAAGTACGCATCAATTGAAAGTCTTCTCCTGCCAACTTAAAAGTGGATATTCAGGTGCACACCTTTGCTACAAACTTAGAACCCTAAATGAAACAATAACGCTACTATCATTGCTTTAACATGCAAGAATCAAGTTAAAATCTGCTTTAATGGTAAAAGAAAAAGACATTATGTAAACCCAAAAACAAAAACACCCACGTCAAAGAAATGAATCACAGCTATGCAAAGGAGGAACTGGCGCAGGTAACTCAAATCACTGCGACAAAAAATAAAAGAATATATGACATCTGACCAAGAAATTGTCACCAGATGTTTCATGCATGAATCTAAAGCGAAACAGACAGCAGTTCTGCAAGAATTGAAAATCTTGATTTTTTCACCTCTTCGATATCATCATTACTATAAATTCCACAACGAAATGCCTGGCTTAAGTTACTAGCCAACGCTGCCACATCATAATCCCTATCTCTGAAGTCTTCATCGTCACTGTCCCTAGTTCTGTCCTGTAATGAAGTTGGACGCCTGCAAAACGGAAAAGCGTAACAAAGTTCGTTTCTTCAACATACTAACTCACCAGAAAGAAGAAGAAGAAGAAGAAGAAGATTTTTAAAACAACAAAAAAATTGCTAAAGTCAGGAACATTCTTGAAGCTGCTTTCCAATTGTATGCAATAGGACCTAAATTTTTTTTACTACAATTAATCACATCAACAAAACTGAGACTGGTAATAACAATAAAGGTAGTGTACTCAATATAACATGTAACATGATGGACTGATTTTAATAATTAAAGTTTTAAACCTCGAACATCAGTGTGTCCAGTTTAGGTGAGAGAGAGATTATCGAATAGACAACAGGAGGCAAGAAGCTGTACTTTGTCGGTATCCAATTTAGGCTAGCAGAACCAGGAAAACAAACATGTAAGGTGCTACAAACTTAAAATATGCCTAATTAAAGTAAACCAAGCAAAAGTTTTAAAAATAGGAAAAGAGAATTCATCTATGTGCACAACATATAAACAAAGAGCCAAGAAAATGCAATCACAATAAAAATATTATTTTGTGAATCATAAACCCATGTATCACAAAGATAAAAAAATAAGAATAATATCGTCAACAATATCTAACATAAAAAATTGAAATCCAAATCAAATCTTAGGTAGATCTGCATTGCAATGCAATCGCAGAGGAGACAATCAGAAGCATAACGTCTCTTTAGTGACATTGACATGAGTTTGAATGTAACCGTCCATACAATGAAAATGCTTCTCTAATCGTTTTCTCCTCCTTTAATTGAAACCCCTTTTGATAAATGAATGGATGCAGCCACCTAGACAGTGCTAAAGAACTGGGTTTATCATTATGATGCTTTTTTCTTGATAAAGTTCCATGGGCTTGCATATAAGGGAGAAAGAATGCCCCATTCATGGGAAAACGAGCCTTTTTTTTTTGCTTTTTTTTTTTTGTGTGGGGGTGGGTGGGGTTTTTTTTTTTTTTGGTGTTTTTTTTTCGCCGGGGGGGGGGGGGGGGGGGGGGATGAGATCTTACGTGGGGGGAGAAAGAAAAACCCCTAAAGCGGAGACTTTATTTCATGATCTTAGCTTCTCCTATTGTGTACATAGATCACAGGACAACAGACGTCCACGAACTTGAGTAGCCTATGGTGAACCCAAATAGTTGATTGATGAGCCTCCATTAGTGCGCCTGCACTTTGGAAATTTCCTTGCCCACCGTGGATGGGGAGATTTGAACCCATTACCTCTCATATGGGAAGTGTCATACTAGAAAGTTAACATCATGTTTGGCTTAGAGCGCACAGTATGACATATTTAAGTGTAAATTACATAACCATCCAGGATTGATGTTTACAGATTCTTATTGTATCTCAACTGTTTTTCCATATCATGTTTACAGATGGTACTGCTAGAGGCTAAAATGGCATGATTTTTTCCTGGTCCTCAACCAAAAACCTATCTGATTCAAGCTTGAAATGCATCCAGATTCGACCCATTCACTATAAAGGTTGGACCAGATATTTTGTTTGAAGTTCACATTTTTGGACCTGAGTTTTGATCTATTTTTAATCAAAACAGGAAGAGTTGAGTTTATTCCAAGTTAACCCACTATTCATCTAACTCTAAATTTAAATCACAAACTAGGACCCATAATTTAACTGTGGGGCCCTATCTAGTATTGGTTGATCCATATCTCGCCAGATAATTACCGAACCCAGGTTGACCACCCACCTTGCACTCCTTGTTTAATAACAAATCTACTTTAAAGTCAATTACTAATACATTTGGGTCTTCCGAATCCAGAACCGCTCGAGCACCATATATGAACTAAAGGACTATAGGAGCCACAAGAGCGAAAGAAATATGAACTAAAGGACTATATGAGCCACAAGAGCAAAGGAAGTAAAATTATAAGTTAAGAACAAAACTATCAAGACATACGAGGAGAAATTATCTAGACTACCCTCACATTAGTATGTGATTTCTTGAAAACACAATGAGAAAAAAATCTACAGATTATACTCAAAAAGTCTGGAGGTTAGCCTTTCCATAAAACGTGAGCAGCCAATGAATCTCTCTCGACATGTTAGGGTGTATATGTGATTTACTAAAGAACACAATGGTGGAAAATTCTAAAAATTATACTAACAAAGGTCCTTTCATTAAAAGGCAATTAGGTCATAAATTTTGTCCTAGGTAGTGCTAAAAAAATAATAATGAAAGATCACCACGTAATGAAATAAAGAGCTACAACACAATGGAACAACTAAAGAAATTAAAGAGCAACTTACCCACAAGCCCATTGATAAACATTTTCCACGGCATTACGTTTGAGCAGAATGTTTGTATGCCAATCAACCCATTCAGTATTTTCCTGTAAACCAACAGAGACTAAATGGAGTTAACATATTTTGCCCAAAAAAAAAAAACTGAACACGGATACATCCGAGCAATGACTCTGGGTGAAAGGACTAAACTTCTATAAATAGATAGTAGAAACACTGAGAAAAAATAGATAAGATTAATGCTGAAATACAAGTCAAACATATGCAACTATGAAGAAATACATGAACCATGTTTCTGTTTTTGAATTCTATATGTAAAGTAAATGCCTATATCATATGCATGCACACACAGACATTAGAAGAGCTGCATTAGCAAATCCTTAAAGATGAATTCTAGTGACTAATGTGATTCAAAGAATCATCTGATGCCCCATATGTGATCAAACTTACAAAATCTCCACTTTGTAACATGTAAAACCCAAATAAAACATACTGTTCCAAAAAGTGCATGCAAAATAAGGTAATATGATCAAGAACCTCCCTGGGCAACTTAAACTTATTTCAAGTCCCATTGAGCTAGAGTGTTGCTCACCAAATGCACCATCTTAATTACTCCTGGTTTGGCTGTTTGTTATTTACTGAAAAACGGATTCCCTGAACTGATTCTAGGTTTAAACATTAAAAAAATGAAGAGGAAAAAATTTGTTTGTTTCCTAGGTTTTGAGCTGGAACTGTTTCTTAAACATTTAAAAGCAGCCATTAAGCATTTCCAAAGCACTCACATTTTTTATTTTGGAATTACTAAAAGCTTAAACATGTATAAGAATATCAGAATTATGCAATAAATTGATAGAAAAGAGTGATCAAACCTGCAAGTGTGTCTGGATTATACTGTTGTTATTCCCCAACTGAATAAGCTTGTTAGCAATACGTGTCATGTGTCCAATGTTTCCTATCCTGGGAGGTGATCTTCCCTCTGCAGATAGTGTTGGCTGCAAATGGAAGAATCAACACATATAATGAATTAATGATAAACATAAACTTCAATGCACAAACATAAAGATCAGAGTCTCACACAGATATAACCAATATATGCACACACATGCATTATGATCAGACTCACACAGATATACTACTAATTTATGCACACACACACAAGCACATGCACGAGTTGGCGGGGGCGTGTATTTTGGTGGTAGTGGGGGGAGTGGGGTGGGGGTGGTGATATTGATGTGCCTACAAACCAAAAGGGCCTTAAAATATTTAGAAGATCAAATGATCAGATAAAAATTAGTACTCCAAACAGTAGGTCTAAGCAATAATGCTATCTTCGGCCCCGTCTTCGGCCATCCATTTTGTGTTGCTTGATGCATGCTATGTGGTGCTTGATGCAACTGGTAAGAAAACTCGTTTTTAGTTAATCTTTTGTTTTCACACACTTTACATAATGTAGATGAACTTGCAATAGAGTGGAATTTTCATTTGAATGGCCAATCATTGGGTTTGAATGGCAGGTTTGCTTACAAATCCTTCCGAGATAGCCAAACTCCCTACATCCCTCCTCTCCACGCCCGCGTGCACACAAAGACACACATGCACATATACATCTACATGTGCATGTAGATGTACAAGCATCCATGTGGATGTATGGGTGTGATGTATATAAAGCTTGACTCAGTATCCTATCAATAAGATATTTTAATTGGTTGCTGTCTACATGGAAATGGACATGCACATCCAAGGTATATGTATGTATATAGAGCTTGACTAGGATCCTCCCAATAGGATTTGAACTTGCAATTATCAATTGAAGAGTATAAGCCAAGAGTAATAAAAAAAAATTTGAATACCTCTTTAGATATGAACTTATTTATGATATCTAAATAGCCTTATAAAACAAAGACCATGTGATTTGAAGATTTTACTATGGATCAACACCTTAAAAAATGAACAGCTTATAATAATACGTTGAGCTTCTAAATTAGGAAATAGTGCAAAACCCTACTATGCTAAATTTTAATGGGTGTAGAATATTCTAGACTTTATATTTAAATAACTTGCTAAAGAAACCATCCATTTTTGCGTCACCTAATGTGCAAATAAGAAATCACAAAAGCAATTGAGATTTGTTTTGAGCCATTCTGAATGATTTAAAACATGGTTAACAGTTGGACCTTCTATTTAAAACAATATATACTTTCCAAGTGAGAGGGTTTGAGCTCACATCCTATTAATAGGATTCTAATCGAACTACATACACAAACACATGCATGCATATATGCATAAACAAGTTTGGTACAAGCACAAATAATAAATTACAAAAGCATTGCTTCTCTAGGCTGATCTTCGATTTCATTGACTGAGTATATACTTTCCAAGTGATAAGATCCAAGCTCAAATCCCATTCATAGGATCGCAGTCGAACTCCACAGACATGCATACATACGTACATATAACACACACACACACACACACACACACACACAGAAAGAGAGAGGGGGGGGGGGGATGAATAAAAAATAAGCAAAAAAAAAAAGATCATGATGCACATCTACACTCATTACCTTGTTATAATCTGTTGACAACGTAGACTGTTTTTCTGCTGCAAGAATTTTACCAACAATCCCACATTCATGGAGAAGGTGTTCAACAAGCATGGTCCTCTTACTCTCCAAACATGATCCTATAATATTCTCCACGTGGTGATGCAAAAAATTATTGAAAGGGTACCTACAACCAACAAGAGTTAAACACTGTGAACTTCCTATGCTTCCAGATAATCACGAAGAATTCCCAAAAGAAAGCAACTTACTCAAAAAACATATCAAAGATGCGTTTAATAGCTCCTAGCCGGATTAGTTCCTTCTCAGCAGCCTCACTTCCAATTGTTAATAGAACAGAGATGAACTCAACAATCTGGAAGGGAAGAAGAAAAATGTTGAATTGCGAACAGAATGCATACTAATCCACCTTTCTATTGTCATGAATCAAAATTTATAACGATAGAACTCTTGAAAGATATTTACTGTGTTTCATTAAATGCACAAGAGCAGAAAACAAAATAAGACAAGTGTGACAATACTTCAGAAAGATAACATGTACAACACACTAGGCACATAAGTGAACAAGTACAGAGTGATATTCCACAGCATACATATATCACTGCTTGCTTTTTGAATATGGATATCAAAAGTATTATTGCGTCCACATGTTCCGAGTGTATATTAATCAGCCATACGACAGGTGGTTGCCACACTAGGAACACTGATTTCTGAAAGATCAAGATGCATATTAGAACAACAATCCAACGGAAAAGAATGAAGAGGATGGATAGCTTTATTGCATTAAGCGTGGTGGCATCTTTCCAAACAAAGAGGACTACACTTGTGAGAACCAAGCAATGGCCAACTATGACCCATAATCCGAGTAGAGAGATCATCCCCTCTGATACACTCAAAACTGTTGCTAGAATATTGGACGTTAGGATCTTTTAGTGTGTGAAATCCTCTCTCTTTTCTAGGTATTGACCTCAAAAATAGCATGGCATTATAATGGTGAAGATGTTATCTTCATCCTGCTCACTTGCTCACCGCTCTTTTGAAGATACAATTACAAAGGTCTTGTAGAGTGGGCCATTTCATGCTCTTACAGTTTTTCTAGGGTTTGACAATAATCTTTCCTAGAGTGAGTGATTTCCTAAACAGTTGGTTTTATTGGAGATCTCTTTAGAGGCTAAAAAGTTGGGTTGGAGGTTGATTCCACAGCCAGGAGATCTCCAATTATTTATAGATGGAGATTACTCTCTTCTTTTCCCTATAGTTTATGACTAATCTTTCCAATCAGTTCAAACATCCTCAAAGCTTTTCTAAAGTATTCTAACACTCCTGAATTAGGATACCAATTTAAACTGTATCTGGGCTCATGAACGCCTAGCATTATTTGGTATGCAACTTCCTCATCCAGTAGCAATTTTGCATAATCTAGGACTCATTTGAAGGTAAAGAAACAAACTTTGATGGTTCTCGTCCTAGTGTCAAATTTCCCATGTACTATTGTCCAGAAATTTACCTATGTGACATTGTATTAGACAGAATTCTGAATAGCAGTAAATTACATGTACCTTGATAGTTGTTAAGAAGTTTAGTGAAATTGATGTTTACATTTATTATCTGTTTTCCTCTAATGCCTAAATAGTTACTACTACTCCCATAAAGAAATTGCAATACAGACTATAATATTAAACCTGCACAGCTGATTTACAGAGGAAATATACCACCGAAAGTTTTTTAAACATATAACACTGGAGTGAGCCTATGGTCGTTGGGTGGAGAGTTGGCTTAAAATCTCACGGTGGGTTACCCAAATGGGACGATCCACGCCATTCATTTAGACATTGATACTTTAAAGGGGTTGTAAGGAAAGAACCATGCAATTGTGATGCCTCTCAACCATGCATCAAGTGATTGTGAAATGATCGGTAAAATGTTTCTAAGGTAGTTTAAAAAATATGTAATCTTCCAGCATTCCTTAAGGTAGTTACCTAAGGAGTCAGCTTAAAATCACATGGTGGGCCATCCAAACATCCAAATGTATGATCCACAGCATTCATTGTGGTCTGCATACCCTAAAAGGGAGTGTATGTTAAAAATCATGCAATTAGGACACTTCTTAACCATGCATCGGATGGTTAAAAAATGAACAGTTTATCAAGAACAGAAAAAAACTCACTTGATTAGTAGTTAATGATTCAAATCACATGATTTTTCATATACAACTATTTTCAGGATAGAGATCACAATGATCAACAGATCATCAGGTGTGAATCATCCATTTGGATGATCCACCATGAGACCAACTACTTAGGATTTACATACGGAGTCACCTTAGGAACACTTCACCGAACATATCATTAATATTTCAGATTATCATGTTGGGCATTATATAAGTATATAATGTCACATACACAGGATCAATATAGTAAAGGTGTATCCCCAAATTACATAAAGAAACAGCATGAGGCAGAAGGAGCTATAGAATTGATACAATACCCTCGTCTACCATGGAACAGCAAAATGAGACATCAAACAAATTTACTTGAAGTTACCTTCAAGCGATGGTTTCCGAGAGGTGGCTGGAGGCTCCCATAAGTTGTAGACAACATAGACTCAGAAGAAGAAATATCCAACAACTTCAGCAAATCACCTGCAAAATGAGATGTGAACAATATCTTAATTTATATGGATAGATGTATTAAGGAATATTTTAAAGAAACATGGGTTTCAAGAAAATCCAACCAAGTATATAACAAGGGAGGGGAAGATCTATACATGTTTCAAAAGAAACAGAATTCAAACTAACTAAAGAAAGTTACATTAAAAATACTTCTAATCCTCATCATCTAAAGCCTTTTCCCACCAAAATTGGATTATCATGACACATCACACATGCCAATATCTACATTTATCTAATCCACCATCACCTTGTCTTCAATAAGTGCAATACCTTGACCACTTCTCTTCCCAGTTTTAACCATGGAATCGGCTGATTTATATCGGAATCGGCCATGACCAAGTCAAAATCAGCAAGGAAAAATCGGTTTCGGTGTAGTAGGTTGGGAATCGGGAGGTAAATTTGAGAATCGACCGGAATCGGTTGGAATTGGCCGATTCCGGTCGACACAAGCCGATTCTAACTGATTCCATGGATGAAATTAATTGGAAAAAAAACAGGCTTGAAATAATTCTTCAATTCATTCCATGAAGAACGGGTGTTGTCGTGGGAGAGAGGGGGTGTTGTCGTTGTTGAGATTGAAGAGGAGAGTCATGATGAGAAGGCCCGATGTTGCCATAGTTGTTGTCTACTGTTGTCGTAGTTGCTGTGGCAGAGATCGAGGAGGGAAGGAAGAGAGATTATTGTCGTCACACGTGAAGAAGGATGGGAGTCATTGTTGTCGCACTCGAGAATAGGGGTGAGCAGAGTTCGGTTAAAACCGAAAAAATCGCCCCAAAAACCGAAAACCGAAACCGATCCAAACCGAACTGCGTAAATTCGGTCGGGTTTCGGTATCGAGTTCCAAAACTCGAACCGAACCGAATTAACCGAACCGAATTAACCAGCACAGTTTTGCGCCAATACAAGCAATATTCATGCTTTTACAATGATGTTGATGTATGTCATGTCATGCATGCTTGTGTTTATGTCATGAGTATACAATTCTAACTTTTCATTGTCATTAAAATGCTTGAATTAGTAAAACATTTTAAGCAATAAATTCATGAGATGTTTACATTTTTATGTAATATTAAGATTATTGTTTACATATCGCTTATATTTTTTTGAAATATTCTGTTATATGCAATAGAGTATTATGCATCTCTTTTAAATATCTAATGTAGATATATTTTAAAGCTTTTCTTAAATCAGTTTTTGAACTTTTATGTTCGTCTAAGCTTTAGAAGCTAATTTATTTTTTAAATAGTGTTCGCATGAGAAAAATATTGATCACGGGAAAAAAATTCATAATCAAGTTAGATTTGACGAGAAGGTGCGAAAGTTGAGTTGGGAAGTTTGACGGTGAGGTGATCCCCCGAATTAACCGAACCGAACCGATCCGAGTCGGTTCGGTTCGGTTCATGACCTTGTTCGGTTCGGTTCGGTTTTGTCAAAATTGACAAAACCCGAACCGAACCGACCGATGCTCACCCTACTCGAGAAGGAGCGGAGCACTAAATTTTTTTTTTAATCGCGACGAGAAGACGCGCTTTGGTCACGAGAAGAGAAAGCGGTGAGAAGAAAAAGGGAACGGTCTCGGAGAGAGGAACAAGGAAAGAGATTGGGATTTGGTACTAAAGTTTGGATCCATTTAAAAGGTTAGCCTAAAATTGAATAGTTAATTATATTTACATGTTTTTATATTTAACTTGGCCTGAAGCCTATGTAAGTTGGGCTCAAGGTCAATTTGGGCTAAACACACAATATTAAGTTAGAGTAGTTAACATATATTGTTAAATTAGTTATTTATTTGTTTGTTAGACCAATTAATTTTAAGAAATTTTAGAAAAATATTGAAATTAACTAGAAAATGGTTGTCATTAATATATTTATAAAAAGTTTGAAACTAACTATAGAATGGTTGTCATTAATATAAGTTGTTACAAAATAATTAGTTTGTTAGATTAATTATATATTTGTTTGTTAGATTAATTTTTTATACTTAATTTGTTAAAAATTTTAAAATAATTGTACAAAATGGTTGTCATGTATATAATTATTTTGTTAAATTTATTGTTTAAAATTGATTTGTTAGGAAAAAATGTTAAAATTTTTGTTACAAAATGCTTGGCATCAATATAATTAACTAGTTAATTCTAGAAAATGATTAGAAATGATTGCCATCATGAGTATAATTAACTACAATCTAATTAATTTGTTAGTTTAATTGTTTAAAATGGAAATTTGTTAAAAATGTTCAATAATTTGTTACAAAATTGTTTCCATGAATATAATTAACTAATAAATTATAGCAGTTGCTAGAAAATGGTTGAAAATATTAACCCTCTCCATCCAAGCAATCTCTTTGATTTTTAGTTTATATATTGCTCATGTAAATACACTATCATGCATTGTATTGTAATGTATTTTGCACCAGCTGTTTTACATTATAATGTTTTCTCCAATTATGATTCAAATTCCATCAATTAGTCTCAACAAATTTGTCAAAATGCTTCTAATTATCAATAACTTTTTAAAATATTTTTATGTATTTATTTACTTTTTTTATCGTTTCCAATATCATAGAGACGAAATGGCCGATATGGCCGATTCTGATAACACGATCTGTCACCCGATTCCTACAGATTCCGAGATTTTGAGCCATGGTTTTAACACACAAACGCCTTATATTCACCGTTCAATTTTGTCCACTTTGTTCGCTTCAACCCCCTTTTAATCTCCTAAATCTGAACTACTGTTAACATTGAATTCAGAATACCAATTTTATCCTCGTCTTCAAACTTTGGCCTCTACTTCTCCAATCTCTACCACCAAAAAAAATTTAACAAGTTTATCAAACCAAGTCTGGACTGGATTTCTTGGTGTCAACAAACATAATATTTGTTACAAACATTTTAGCATATTTCTTTCAATTTACTTGGTTTCTTTTTTGGAGTTCTACAACTAATTGCCAACTCACATGATCTACCCATTGAGACCAGAACAACCAATACAATTAAGTCTTCGCCGAGGAGAAGAAAATACAAAAGAAAACACCCTACCATTATTTGTACAATCTAAGACGCAACAAAATTTGGACTGAAGATTTAAGAGACAAAGTTGAGCTTTGTAAGGACAAGTAGCAACAACTTTGCACGTGCTAGAAGTCTTGCCTCCTACTAACTGTATAAAGCTGGTGCAATGCTGGCAATCTCTTGAGAACAACTTGGCTAAGACAACGAAATCGTTGAAGTAACCTAGGATACAAGTTATGACAAAATATTTAGTAAAATAAACCAGAGAAGTTTGTCACAGCAACTAGTAGAAGAGAAGAACAAGTCACTTATAGTCTCTTCTTTCGCTAGTAACCTTTTCTTTCATTTATTTTTCAATCATTCCTTTGTTTTTGTAAAACTACAGAAATATGAAAGGTCATCAAATACACCCTTTTTTGCGAGAGATGATGGTTGAGGAAATGAGGTGAAATTGGTGTTTTGCAACTAAATGTTAACACCATTATAGGGCTAAGGGTGAAGAGATTCAGTGATCAAAATTGAAGTATAGTGGAGTTGCCCACGATTTTTCTGGTAGAATAAATTTCCATCTATATAGTGGGATCACATCATTGTTGTGGTCAACCCAGTGCTCTAATTCCCATGTTTCTCGATCCGAAGATTATGTGATGATACCAAAGTGAAACAAACAATTCACCATGTAAAAAACATCATGATGTCTACTTTCAGCATGATAGACAGCATGCTAGTCTAAACAAAGTGATGTGGCAACTGAAACAATCAACCTAATAATGGAAACAGATCCAAGAAAGACATACAAGCAAGAAAATCTTGCAAATATATTTATAGCATATGCAGCTTAAATGAAGATCTTTAAGGACACCAGAACATATCTGAATAGAATTCACTAAAGAATAATGTGTCTTCAAAATGAAAATAAAGTGAATGGTTTATCAAAGAAGCAATCACCTACCTAGGCTTTCCAGCATCCCATCAACTGTCTCTGGATTAGCAGTAACTAATGATCCATGACCTAACTGGCTTCGAAATGATTGGTAACTCGACACCACTAATCTCTTAGGATCTAACAAGGACATGCACACGGATAATGAGTGAACTAGAACAGACTTTGGTCTTGAATCTTCCGAAGCATGGCGAAATAACCTTCCCACGAAACTGCAGCAGATAGAAGGTTACAAGGATTAGAAAAGGTAAAATATAGACCCCAGAAGACAAAATAAATGGGACAAATGGTAAACTACATGGCCTATCTAAGAAATGTTGCATTGGTTTAACTATGACGTCCAATAGGAAATTACCTTGGACTGCAAATCTTAGCAGCAAGCCCAGGAGGAGCGTATCGAGTTATTGCACAAAGGACTTCTGCTGCATTGGCATGCACTTCAGGACAATTCTGTTTGAAACATACAAAATAACAAAAGTTCAAATAAAAAGGAAACAAATGAAAGAAAAAGAGCAACATTGGAGCAACATCAGAGACGTAAAGTAGTATGAATTTATTTCATTATTATTACTGAGATGTAAAGTAAAACATATCCCACATTTTCAGGACGATGAAAAACAAGATGAACTTCTAGAATATAAAATCTGAAACCAGTATCTAAGTCCACATTCCAATCCTATACCCATCATTAAATCTTAAAAACATTCATTTCACCTTCATTATTCTCCTTTTCAAAAATTAAGCTCTGACCACACAATCATAGAGAAATCAATTTAATTGACATAAAAGAACTCAGTTCTTCGGAAACAAAACTCAAAACAATCATGAACTCTCATATTATTGTCATTCCTGTATGTGTTAAAGATTTATCATCAACAGATTATCGATCCGAGTCTGCTGGATTTATTGAATAGGGCAAGAGAAAATATTCCAACAGACTTTCTGGTGTTATTTGCAGTTGTAAGTGCAATTTAAAAGTTTACCTATCTAAGTCGTAATGATTTCAGTGTATCCACTTTGTTTCACAACATTCTAAATCCCATCATGACAGTAACAAATATCACAACGCATTGAAACAAGCCACAAGCACATACTTCTGGTAAAGAAAATTATGGCAGATACAGTATGTGATGTCACTATTATAACTCACCGAAGAACTAAACCTATCAACGATCATCTCAAGCACATTCGTTTCTTCTAACCACTGCAGTGCCTCTGTGTAATTGGAGTATATATTTTCATCAGCACCGATTAACCGAATCAGCACCTGTTCGAAAAACTCACATGGTGAGAACTCGACTCTAACATATAGAATGAAGAAAAATACGGAAATAAAAGAAGAGAATGATTAAATTTTATTTTGGTTCGAGACAGATATCTAACCTCCATGATAGACGTGATGCCAATCAGATCAACCAGCTGACAGAAAATTTCCTGATGACCCTATAAAATCAGAAGTAAATGTTCGTAAAATTTTGTAAAAAAAATGTAAGAAAGAATGGTAATAGAAATATTTCACCTCTCCAAAAAAGAAACAGTAATAATGATGGAAAAAAAAGGATGAGGCCATGGCAGAAGGTAGATGGGTACTTATAGGCTAAAATACTATGAGGACGACTCATAAGTGAAGGCTTTTCAAATAACAAACTCCATGACACTAAAACTGAGAAGAGATAATGTAAAGCTTAGACGATAAAAGAAATATTCAAAACTTAAATTTCAATATAAAGAAATATGAACATATAGCCGAATAAACAATTAAGCAATTAGCCCCACTAATAACATCATCGTTTTTGCTTGTTCTCCAGACACCAAGCTACGGATTACACTCCACCAAAATGATACCTACAATGGAGGCTTGAGAAGGTTTTAATTTTTGTGCAGCCTTATTGTAGAAGAATCGCTGATGACCAGCATGCTTTTCAATTTTTCCATGCCACAAACTCTGCAAGAACTACAACATCAACAATGAAAACTTTTTCCAAAATATTTGGAGAATGAATCCTTACTCCATACAGCTCCGTAAGGACCATCTCAACTCTGAGACTACTTACATTCCGTTATACATATTTTGATTACGTGAATATAGCTACTAGATGCTTATTTCTTAGATCATTTGGTCGACTAACATAACTGCAATATATCCCTAGGAGTGTCATATTTTTTTCTAAATTAATGAAAGCAGAATAGTCTCTTTTCTTTCCCAACATCTTTCCATCAATCTTCTTACTAAATAATGTCTGTGATCCCAGCATAGAACAAAATTGATCTTCACACACAATTCTTTTATGTCCTTGGTATATTATTTGATTATTCTCTCTGAAGTTTCAATATATTGGCTCGTAAGCTTGAAGTTATGCTAGATTTGCGGTTTTGAATTCATCTTTTTTTTGTGCGTAGAAATCAATTTGCCTCCCCTCTATCACTAGACATTTCCCAATTATTGTTAATTTTGCCAAGTGATCTAATTAGCCATACTAATCCCTTTTCTCCCAAAAGTTTCAAAGCTCAATATGGATATCATCCAGTACAAGAGCCAATGTTGTAAAACTGGACATGCAGACACGGAGGTAGCCGCAGGCAGTGTGGCCTTCAAGCTGCTTTGACTCGGCAGGTGTCCCAGTAGCAAAAGCCAACACCCAGAACTGCTAAGCATGTTTTGAAACACCACCCACAACTATCCCCATTATCATTATTCTAATAGCAGCATTAAATTCACTAAACCCAAATTTTCAAAAGTACTGGTAATTTCCATCAATCAATTGGTTCCTTAAGTTAAATTCCCTGGTCTCCACCTTTAATAAATTTATCATTGCCTATGTCTCCAGTATTTGTATTTGGTATCTTTGCAAACATATTACCTTTCCCACCCTTCATTTTATCGTAAGCTTCTAGATGTAGCCTTGGTAACAGTTTTCCTAATTTCGTTCTTTGCTAGTTTCTAAGTTCCTAAGTTATACTCATTTTAGCTTTCCCTCTTTATAAGATGTCCACTTTGTTTTAATTACCTTTTGGATTCCCTCATTTTACCACCAAATCTTTTTAGTTTGGCAAAGGGTTGCCTACTGTTTTAATAAAAGCGCTTCGTGGCGCATTTTAGCGCGTTTCGCAGCGAAGTGCCTGGGTTTTGCATCGTAGCGGCTCTAGAAACCGCATATATCTCGCAGTGATGCGTTCTCGCAGCAACGAGAGCATATGTCACAAGTATATAGATTTTTTTTCAAAAAAAAGAAAAATATGGTCAAAAGTGAATCAATTGACCCTTCAGCTCTCACATAAGTATCAAGGCGGGGGGAGAGAAAGAAAAAGAAGTGAAAAAAGAAAAAAAATTAAAATCCACTTACTCGATCTAGGGCGCAACTGCGACAACCACACTGCCAATCTCTGCAACAACAGCCCGATCTTGCTCGTGTAGTTCCGACAAGCCTGCTAAGAGGTCACGGGGGCTTCAGCGAGGTCATCTTGGTCTTCTAGGGCTGCAGTGAGATAAGATTGGGCTTCGACGAGGTAGGCGAGGTCATCTTGGGCTCCAATGAGGTGAGATCAGGCTTCGACAAAGTCGGCGAGCTCATCTTGGGTGAGATCCTCAATTTGGAGCTCCAATGAGGTGAGATCCTCAATTTGGAGCTCTGACGAGGTGAGATTAGGTGTCGGCCACGTCAGCGGGGACTCTAAGGAGGTGGCGAGGCTCCGATCTCTTCGAGGTAATCTCTCTGTCTCCATCTCTCTGTCTCTATCTCTCTTTGTCCCTCTCCTTCCCCCATCTCTTCTCATATATTTTAAAATTAAAATATCAGATAATATTGTAGCTTACGCTTTTCGTTACGACGCTTATGCTACGCTACACATAGGGAGCAAACGTTATGCATTATGCTTCCGTTTTTTGAAACATTGGGGTTACCTTTAGATTCTCCATGATTTCTTTTGCTAATTTCTTAACACGACTAGACATATAACTCACATAATGATAGTTTCATCATCTATATCCAAATTACCTCCTTTACCATTCTATCCTATAGAAAGTATAGGCCCAACAAGGTTTCATATTCAATCCAGTTTCCACTTGGATATGTACAGCTTTACAGTGTTGCATCTAAATCTCGTATCTCTTACATTTCTTAATCAAAATATATAATAGCATCAATTTATGTTGTGTGGCTCCTTCACTTCTTAACCCGAATGTCTAATGCCATGAATTTATGTTGTGTGCTCAAACTCCCCCCCCTCCCTCTGTGTGTAACTAGTATGGAAAAAATATTACTTCAAATTTTAAAAACTTATCAAAGGATCATCTATTTCCAAAACATGTTGTTCTTCTTATAATGTCATACTGACATTGCAAAGTCCACCAAAAAAATCCTATTTCATTATATAATCCATTTCCATAACCTTCATGCATCCTCTCATTCCATGACTAATTTTACAAACATGAACATCTAAGTTTCCACCATTAATATTTTTTTTTCTAGGAATTCCCTGAATTGACCCATCCATATGATCTTAAAACTCCCTTTTAATGTTTCAGGACTACTTTTTGTGCATATAATAGCTAATAATATTGATCATCTCTTCTTCTCATGCAAAATCAATATTTTATTTTGCTTACTAAATTTGTTAGTATTGTTGTACTTCCTTTTTACATCTATAACGCTTCTTTGACACTTCCCTGTAAATATTTCCACCTCTTTTAAATTATTTTGTTTTCCGATACACCAAAGTCTTCAAGTATTCTCAATCTAGCTAGATATCTTAGGGATCTATCTTCCAATCAATATCTGTTAATTCCAACACCCCCCCTCCCAACCCCAAACAAAAGTTTTCCTCTGTTCCAAGAAGCTAACATATATTGTAATCATTATACAAGCTTCTTACTCCCACCCCACCCACCCCAAAACACGCTTTCAATTTGCCTATAGAAACTGCATTTTAGGACTAACTTGGCTCCCTTGAAACCCCAAGCCACACATCTCACTTGTCACTAGGCCACAGTGGCGTTAGCGTAACACGTCACTTTAGGAAGACACATTCAAGAACCATCTTTATTCACTTATTCTTGCATTCAAGTGGCATTAATGCAAAATGTAATGGTGAGGATCGAGGACATGTGCTTTATTTTTTTAGGATTCAATTGAGTTTGATGCATGTCTGACTAAGTTCTATGTTAGATATCAGCTAAGTAACACAACGATCCTCCTTTACGCTAGCTTGACATACAATGTAAGAATAGAGAGAAGCACAAGATTTGTGGAGTTCATACCATGCCCTCTACTTATATTAATTTTTCACACACTATGGGAGAAGAAAAAAGAATTGAGGGAAAATTTTAGCTATTATATTGATAAGTGTTGGTGTCAAAAGATCCTTGAATTCCAAACCACCTGAAAGAGCAGTATATATAAGCAATCAATTGGTTTTCCACCCAATAAACTGAATGAATTGTCTTACCTTTACATAACTCATAAGTGAGGCTGTCTTCCGCAACATCAGGCATATGACAACCTAGCACAGCCACAAAATGTAAGATCAGAAATCAAGATCCAAGGTCAAAATAAACTTCTCAAGTAGCAAACATGTAAACAATATTCCTTAAAATATAAAGATACGCATCTACTTCATTACAGAAAGTGAACACTGAAAATCATAAAGCAACAAAATAAGCATACCTTGCTGAAGTAACCAGCTAACAACGTACTATGAGGGTGATCCGATTTAAGGAAGGAGAACAGCAAATTCATCAACTGGAAATATGGCAGGAAAAGACAAGCAAAGGCAACGAAGGCGATAAGCAAAATCTGATAGAGCCTTAATAGCTGAATTCGCCTGACAATAAGATTCAACAAGAAATGTATACATCCAACGAGAATAAGATATAGATAAACACCTCCTCATCCTCCACTAAAGTTCTTAGAATGATATCGACCTCACATGTAAAAATCTCGCAAGCAATAAATGGAAACCTGCATGACAACATGGAATTAAAAAAAAAAAAAAAACCAAACAGTCAAGTAATAGGTTCTTATAGTGACAAACTTCACATGTTAATCCATACTTGAATGTTCTTTTCTTTTCGGCATCCTCGGGAGCTTCTTCGACAATATATCGAAGCAATAGCTCCACCTGAGCTCTCTCCCTCAGACTACAAATACAAATACAATAACAAGGTCAAACAAATGATTCAAGGCAATGTAGATGAAAGTAGGAAATGGAAATTATTTAAGTGTTTATTATAACAAAGCAATTTGGAAAACTTGTTTCTTTTGATCAATGGTAAGAATTTGATTCAGATGTACAAAAATAAATCTTTTTGTATTTATTGCCTCATTTATTTAAGCTGTTTAATTTGAAATTAACGTCAGAGTCATACTAGACTTAGCTTAGACTTTCAATTATGAAGATCTTCTGAACTTGGCAGATTCCTCTATTGAGATGTACCTCAAAATGTTGCTATCTACTTCTGAAATTGTACTAGGCTGGAACGACAAGTCGTCGATATAAATTTGAAATTTGGTGAATGCATTGATGGTGTCTCTACAAAATGTATTTTGGTCCATCTCTATGACCCCATTATCATGAGGAAAGTTTTTGACAGAGTATCCCAAAAGAAGAGTGATGGAAAAGGAAATAAAATGGAGAAAGTACACTATTTGGTTGCTAGTGAATTGGACAGTAGAAAAGGAAGAAAGTCAAGTACGAACACATTTTAACTAGTATACCACATCTATCTGTGGTATGTCTTTATGAAGGCATATTACTCGATAGGAATGAGTGGAGAAAGCTGATCCATGTGCCCGATCCGGCGTAATTCTCTTTTGATTCATGTAGCCTACCCCAAGTACTTGGGACAAATGGCCTAGTTGTTGTTATACCACATCTATCTGTGACCTTAATCACAAGAAATCTCATAGCATAGCATCACAAATAACCTTGCTCTTTCATGTAAAGTTTTGCCTTAAAAATATCAACTATTCTTGATTCCATAACCTTTAATCGAACCACAAATGATATGATGTAGGTTGTGCATAATTTCTAACCCTACGCATATGTAAAGGATCAAGATTGAGGCAGGATCATTAAAACTTGTTAAAAACTCCTTTAGATTTAAGAACAGAAGAAAGACCATACAGTTTAGATCAATTCCCATATGAAAACATGTCGAAATCTCCAGCAAACATATAGGAAAGGCCGATAAGGATTAGGAAATATCTGCATAATGCTAATCCCATGCACTATGGATCTGCCAAACAACCAATAGCTCCAAATAAGTCAAACATGGACAAAGTTCCTAAATCTCTAAATGCCCTTGAGGCTTGAATCAGTACCCAAGATGGGAGTGTTAGCATTCAAATAACTCCTCCATAACTATGGTTTCTAACAATGTATATGGCAGAGGGATCTTAAGACTTACTCATGAAAAAGCAGATGGTATGTTGGTATTCAAATAACTCCATGGTCAAAGTACATAATGATGTGTGATGTGTCTGGCGTGGGAATTTTAAAGATTTTTCGTTGAAGAGTAAACTTCTTTTCCCAAATCATGTAAATAAGATTAATAGATCCAGGTTTTCTTGGTGTGTGTGGCAAATCTGCAATGTTTTTGCCTCTCAGATATATATTTTCCAGTGTCTTCAGTTTTACAAGTAAAGCTCTGATAGCCCACACTGGTCAAAAATTTGACTTGTTCTTCAAATTTTCCAGTTTTCAGGTTTCTCATCTTACAAGCAGCAGCCAAAGAAAAATTGAAAAAAGCATAACAGAAATTTTCTGAAATGCCCTCGCAAAGTAGACAAAAGTTCGAAAGGTAAACAGAGCTAAGTAACAGCTTATTACAAATTAATGAGCCGTGTATTCAGTGCTTTGCACTCTTGAATTATTTCATCTTCATCAAGAAGCTCTTCCAATGTATAATTTTCTTTGTCCAGAATAGTATCCACCTGAAACATGAATATGATTGGTTATAGCTTGCAAAGTCAGATATCTACAGCATGCTGATAATGCAACAATATGATAGTATAAAAACTGCACAAAAGAAAAGGATGTGCCTTGTGAAAAGATAAAACAGAACACAAAAACAATTTGCGATTATCTCAGATAACTCATTAGAAAAGTTGAGGCAACAGATTGCAAGAGAAGTAGAGAAAATCCTACAGTTGATGCAGAGAAGGTTACACATCTTATTGAAAGCAACTGAGTTTTTAAGATTAATGGTAATGGGAAGCTGAATAATTGTTTGAGCCACAAAAAGAGAAAAGGATAAAATTGCAAGTGTTAGTGAAAGGCACTGAAAGTAAAATGAATAGTAACGGAAGGTTGAATAATTGTCTGCATTTTATTTATTTATTTATTTTATTTTTTTGTTTTTTTCAAGACAGAAGCGGGCAAGCTAGGTATGTGCTTTATTAAAAAAAACATAAAACAGAATACTTCTCTAAAGCAGTAATGCACATATGTGAGCCCATCCGCTGATGGGGCTTTCCCTAGAAATATAAAATACAACATTCTAATTCCAGCAAAGCCTCCACTTAGCTAGGAACCGGAATACAAAATGAATCAAATTTTCCATCTCTATGCTCTGTGGTTTACAATCGTATATTGCAATATAAAGTTGAACGGAAAAAAGACTGCATTTTCTAACAGCTAATTCAAATCACAGCCTCAATCCATAGATATAATCAATTGAGTAAGTGGGAAAAACGAATCAGAATCCCAACTCCACGCCAGATTCTCAAATCCAAAACAGGACAAATCAGAGCATCCGACGATTGAAGAAGAGTCAGATGAAACTTACGGGCGAGGCCGTGGACAATCCCGTCATTCGCCAGAACATCTTGGCAGAGCCTAATCGATAGATCCCAATCGCTTCTTATTGTGCCCTAAGCCTCAGATGTAGGGCTCCCCACTGTTTCCCAATAAAATAAACCCTGAATCCAATCCCGGAGACTTTAGCAAGGCAAATTACAGCTCCTCCAGTGAACGCCGGGCCAGTAACAAAACCCTAGACTTCCATTTACCGAGCCCTTTCCTGCACGGTGACCGAATGAGGCAGCGGATCGAAGAGGAACAGGAGAAAACCCTAGGGGGGAGAGAAAGAGGGCGGGGATCGAACGATTGATAGATTTGGATCGAAAATAGAAAATAGGAGAGAAATGGAAGCGAGCGATAGAGAGAGCAGGAGAGCTGGGGGAGAACCGGGGCTGCAATTGCGGGATGGATTGTTTTCGGAGGACAAAATGAAAATTATTATTATTATTATTATTATTATTATATTATTATTATTAGAAAGATAATAATATTATTATTATATAATATAATAGTATACAACACTTCCCTTGAAAAACTGATTAACAGATCAGAAGGAGAGAAAAAAGAAAGAAGAAGAAGAATTGAAAGAGAAAGGAAAATGAGGGTGAAGACGGACGGACAAACGAACAAAGTTTCTATATAAGTTACGAGAAAACACCTCTCTTTGATCGGTTTTGAACATTAATATTAATATTACTAGTATATCATCGCTGTCAGTGAGAAACTAACGGATTGGTCAGGAGGAGAGGAAGAAAGATGGGGAGCTGACAGAGAAGAAGAAGGAGGGAGTCGATGCTACTCTTGCTCTCTCTTAGGGGGTATGTTTGGTTGTCGTAGCTGGTCGTAATTCGTAAGTGGTAGTTGGTAAACTCTTTACAGTGGCAAATGAGTTGCATCCATAAAAGTTTTACGGTGTTTGATTGGTATTATAAAATTGTAAGTAAAAAAGTGTATTGTGTTTTATGGTATTTGATTGGTAATGTAAAATGTAATTGAGAAATAATATTGTTTTTTACAGTGTTTGGTTGTCGTTGGGGGTGTTTGGTTGCAAGGAAGTGAGCGGAAGTAAGGAAATAGGAAAGTATAATTGCTCACTTCCCTATTTATCCAAACACCGGAAAAAGAAAATAAGAAAACTCCTTTTCCTTTTCTTTTTTCTCTTTTACACAACAATTTCCTCACTTCCAGAGCGCTACAGTTAATTTTGTGGTCATGTAAATCTCATTTTAATAAGTTATAGTACAAAATAGTTAATTTTTTGATCATGTAAATCTCACTTGCATTCTAATTACAGTCCATTTTTAATTTTTCTTAATTAATTTTTATTTTAATAATATTTTGCGGTCAAATTTGTGGTCAACTATTCCACTTCCACTTTCACATTACCATCCAAACACTAGAAAAGACAAAACATTTTTCAAACCGCACTTCCCAACAACATCCAAACACCGGAAAACTTACTAACCAATTCCCAAGTTCCAAAGGGAACTATTACCACTTCCTCACTTCTTCACTTCCTCACTTCCACCCTTAACCAAACAGGCCCGTTGTGTAAGTCATAAGTGGATTAGTTGACCAAAAAAATAAATGTTTGCTGATTTTTTAAATATTTTTAAAAAACCATTAAAAAAGTAAATAATTAACAAATTATAGAAGTAAAAAATAAATGGTTAAATTATAAAAACCTATTTAAAATTGAATAAAAAACTGAATAAAATATATAAAATAGTAAACATAAAAAAGTTAATATTTGAAAATGCAATCTAATAAATATTAAAATTAGTTATTATCGAGTATTTAAAAATGTAATCTTAAAAATGAAAAATATTAAATATTAAATATATTAAAATTTCTAATGATCCCTACTTATTAAATTAAATTAAATACTATAATCTATAAATAAATTTAAAAAAAACATTAGTTGAGTACATTAAGTTATTCGAGTAATAGAAAAATTAATCTACTTACAATTAACTGTCTGCAATACAGTTTTGTAGTGACCACAAAATTAACTGTTTGTGCCACGTGTAACTCAATTACATTTGATCGTTACCAAAGTTTAACTCAAATACATATAATGATTAACATATGGGAAAAAAATATTTAACTAAAATAGTTAATAACGCTTGCAATTTTGGTTGCGTAAATATTGTATGTCACCTATAAGTATAGACCTGTTATATGTTCTATGTATACACAATATGACTAGGCAGATATATATCTCAAATGAAAAATTAAAGTAGAATACATATCACAAATCTAAACAACCGATCCATCAATTTTTGAAAACATGCGAGACAAATAATAAGCTCATATTCAAATGTGTTGCTTATAACATGAGCAGAAACTACACTCTCTCTGTTTCTTAATAAATCCAAAAAAACTGCTAGTACATCGTATACAGATAGACGAACATCAAGAAATTGATCAGTGCAAGCTAGTGCGACCTCCATCTACATATGAGTCTGGCCTACGACCATGTTACGTCCAGTAACGCCCGCCTCTCTTCCACCGATGTCCCCATATCGTTCATCCTCCCAACGTAGCAACCAAAATTAAAAATCGTCTCAGTAATATATGTGTGTGTGTGTGTGTGATAAAGAGGCTGCAATGCTTTAAAAAAAGGCTAGGAAAATGATTAGAGTGCAAAGTAAAGTGTATGGACCAAACCATTCATTAATCTCCAAACATAAACCTTTAATTTACAGTATCTCCTCACTGTCATCTAAGAATAATGAATCCAATATAAGGAGACATAATGCATGGGAAAGTAATAGCTGAAAATTGGTAAGTTTTAATAATTGTAACTGTAAGGAGAGCTGTGATTTCTTCGCCACATCATCCCCAGTAAGATAACTGTAACCCAAGATCTCATATATATAAACTGTCAGTAGACCAAAAGGCCCTGAAATTGGAGAAAAAAGTGACAGCAAACAGAGCATATGTTTGATTAAAAATCATACACAAGAGACAGAAACTCCACCATTGAAAACACTAGGCTGGGAAAAAACCCAAACATCCTTCAAGTCCTCTCAAGAAGACTGATATGCGCATACTTATTCCACCAAATTCTAAGTATTCTCATATATATATAAAACTGAAGAATCAGCATACATGTCCATTATTGATATATGTTAACAAACATAACAAAGTAAAACCAAGAGTCTACTAACAATATGTAAGAAGGGGGACATGCCAAAACATATTTATTACCTGAAAATGCAAGGTTGATACTTGTTAACTGCCCAACTGTTTTAATAGACAAAAAAGAGAGGCTGCAAATCCTAAAAAATGACAGGTAAATAACTAAAGAGCAAATGATAGTGTATGAACCAAACTATTTATTAATCTCCAAACTGATACCTTTATATTACAGTATTTGCTCACTGTCAGCTGAGCGTATAATGAACCCAATTGTAAGGAGACATACGACATTGAAAAGTAATGGCAAAGAATTGATAAGTTTCAATAACTGTAACTTTAAGAAGAGCTGCGATTTGTTCGCCACCTTATCCCCCAGTAAGATAACTGTAACCCAGAATCTCATATATATAAACTGTCAGTAGACCAAAAGGTCCGGGAATTGGAGAAAAAAGCGACAACTAACAGAGCATATGTTTGATTAAAAATCATAAACAAGAGACAGAAACTTCACCATTGAAAACACATAGTTGGGGAAAAAAACCCAAACATCCTTGAAATCCCGTCAAATAGACTGTTATGCTCATACTTATTCCACAAAATTCTAAGTATTCCCATATATATATATATATATATATATATATATATATATATATATATATATATATATATATATATATATATATATATATATATATATATATATATAACTGAAGGATCAGCATACATGTCCATTATTGATACATGTTAACAAACATAACAAAGCAAAAACAAGAGTCTACCAGCAATATGTAAGAAGGGGGATATGCCAAAACATGTTTATTACCTGAAAATGCAAGGTTGTTACTTTGTTACCTGGCCAACTTTTTAATAGACAAAAAAGAGAGGCTGCAAGCCCTAAAAAAATATGTCAGGTAAATAACTAAAGAGCAAATGATAGTGTATGGACCAAATCATTTATTAATCTCCAAACTGATACCTTTATAATACAGTATTTGCTCAATATCTTACAAGAAGATGTACTTTGGCAATACTTATCGCAACGATGACATGTACAAGATATGTACTACTGTACCCACTTCAGTTATCAATGAAATCTCTACTTCTGAGTACTCTTCTACTTTATGGCACAACAGATTAGGTCATGTAAACTACAGGAAAATGTTAAATATGAAGAAATCAGGCTTACTTCAAAACTGTGGGGGTATTAAGTCTGGAATATGTGAAGTCTGCATACAAGACAAGATCACTAGTAAGTCCTTTTAAACTGTTACAAGGAGTAGAAGTGTGCTAGACCTGATTCATTTGGACACCTGCGACTTCAGGCCCTTCGTGACTATATGTGGCATGTAATACTTCATCACCTTTATCGTCGACCATTCTCGCTTCTGCCATGTGTACTTGTTGAAGTCAAAAGATGAAGCCTAGTTCATCGAGTTTCGGACTCGAGTGGAGAAGCAACTTAGACATTCTGTATAGAAGCTTAGAAGTGATGTTGTGGCGAGTACCGGTCGAAGAAAGCTGAAGCATATCTCAAGGAGCATGGCATTATTGTAGAGACGACTACTCCTTACTCCCCGAAATCCTGCAGAAAGAAAAAATCGTACAATCACTGAGATGGTGAACTCGATGTTGATTACGTCCAGTTTACCAACCTGCTATTGGGGAGAGGCATTACTGATGACTAACTGGATCCTGAATCGGGTACCTTACTCCAAATCCAGTATTACTCAACAGCAACAGTGGTTGGGATATCAAGCATCCCTGGACAACCTCAAAGTGTGGGAGTGTCTTGCTTATGTCATGTTACATATATCAAGAGGCCAAAGCTTGGTCCTAAGGCCAACAAGTGTGTGTTTCTTGATTTTACAAAAAATAGTGATGCTTGCAGATTTCTTGCAACACCCCGTTCTCAGAATACGTACTTGATACGTATTCTGATTTTTGATCATATTTTGATTTAAAATTTTGTATTTATTTTTATTTTATGATTATTTGTGCGATTGTTTTGTATTGGATCCGGATTCGTAGATTCGGAGTCAGCCCTAATCTTAACGGGACTTGATCCTAGTGTATTACTCGATTTGGTCTTTTCGGTAGTTATATTTGACTGATTTCAGTTTTAAATATTTTTTTATAATATTTTAAATTTTTCATGATTTTCTGAAATTTTTCAGAATTATTCTGCAAAATCTTCAAAAACGGTATCGATCAGTGCCGCTAACGATTCCCGGATTTTTAGTTTTCAAATGGAGTCAAATTTCTATAAACAGCTTTCATATTACTTCTTAAAATCTTATTTTTATCTAATATTTTTTGAGATTTTTCTAAATTTATCAAATTTCGACCGGTTCTAGTGTCGACCCGCATTGCCGGAAGATTCCACGATTTTTAATTTGAAAACCAGATTGAATTTCTTAAATTCGATTTCATAAAATATCTTAAAATAATATTTTCTATGTTTGAGAAATTCTCGAAACGTTTCTGAAACAGTCAATTTTTTCTGCATTAAATAATATTATTTTCTTCTTTTCTTTTTTCCCTTTCTTTCTTCTCAACCTGCTCCCGTACTCCTCCCCATGCCTTTACTGACAGCAGCACTATTCCCCCTACTCTTCCCCATCCTCCTCCGTCTCCCTCTCTTTCTCTTTTCTTTCCTTTTTGTTCCTTTCTTTCTTTCTTTTCATTTCTCAATTTCTCCTCCTCCATTTCTCCCACCAACTTCTTCTTCCTCCCCTTGACCGTCGCCTCCACTAGAGCCACCAGCGCCGCCACCTCCCCCTAGCCGGCGCCTCCCCCTCCCAAAGTCCCCTCTTCTCTTCTCCATTTTCTTCTTCTTCAATTACCACTCCATCTTCTCCAATTTTGACTAAAACTCATCACCACCATTTCCTTCTCATCTTCAATTCACCATCAATCTACCTCCTTCTCCACTTTCAACCCTCCAACCACCATCTCCTCCTCCAACTCCCAAAATCACCATCTTCAACAACCACCACCACCTTCACCATCAACATCAACAACAATAACAACCACCACAGCAACAAACCCAACCCCACCTCCCTTCCTCCCCTTGGCCCAGGCCGTGTCGCCCCCTCCGGCGGTGCCGCCGCCCCCTGGCCGCTGGTGGTGTCCAGAGCCACCGGCCACCACCCACTCCCCCTTCTCCTCTTCTTTCTTCTATCTTACTTTCTTCTTTTATTTTTCTTCTTTCTTTCTTTTCCTTCTTTCCTCTTTTACCCCTCTTTCTTATTTTTCCTATTTACCCTTTCATTGATCCCCTAATTACCCCCTTTCATTTCCAGCATAACTCCTTTCTTTCTAGCTCTCTCTCTCTCATGTAGTTTCCTTCTCTCTCTAACTAATTCTTCTCTCTCCTCTCTCTTTCCTCTCTCATTCTCTCTCTAATATATATATATATATATATATTGTGGATTGGTAGCGTGCACGTGGTGTTTGTAGATTTCCCAGATGTTGCTTGGAGTCGTGTGATTTTAGGCGAGTACTTCACTTTATGTCAGCAAGTAACTCTTGTGTTTTAGGCGAGTACTTCCCTTGTGTTATTTCACACCTTAATAGTTCTATTTTAGGACTTGAAGTATGTTATGCGAGTGCTTTGTTATCATCAATTCATGCCTAATAATTGCTATTCTACCTTTTAATAGATGGTGCTTCATTATGAGAGATGATATATGATATGCGAGTGATTTTCAATATTAACAGTTTGTAGATTGTCCAATAATCACTGAGGACAAGTCGTCAGGAAGCAGAGTCCAAATTCCAGACGCAAAGCAGCATAGCCACTAGCACAGCACCATGACGTGCAAGTTGAAACCCGCGTCTCAACATTACTATAATAACCAAGACGCAGAGCTTGAAAGCCGCGTCTCAGCATCACTATAGTACTAGGATGTAAGAGTCGAAACTCACGTCTTTGCTTCACTGCAAGGGTCCAGACACAAATCTTGAAACTTGCGTCTCAATTATCCATGCAATATCTAGATGCAGAGTCCAAAACCCGCGTCTCACATAAAGCTTAACGCATAACTTGAAGTTCGGTTTCTCAAGCGTTACTTCAACGGCAAAATGCGAGGCTCAAAGCCCGCGTCTCAGTTATAACTGCCCTCATTACTGGGTCAATTACTACCCACGTAATGAGGGAGTTAACCCTCATTATGGAGAATTTTTAGGGGACAGTTTTACCCCTGAAACCTTCATAAATAACTCAGTTCGCTATTGAAGAGGGGTCAATTTTGGAGAATCATCATCAAAACTTCTAGTTGAGAAATACTTAAGAGTTCAACTCTTCTAACAACTTGCTGATTACTAGTTTGTTTTTACCTCAAGTCTCTTTGAAATTTTATTGGATAGGAGTTGTGCTACTCTGTCCATAGTCCGAAAAGAAGATTCTCAGAAGACTGTGACGCTCACCCGGTCAACGGAAAACAAGATTCACTTTTCACCGCCACATCAAGAACCCAGCATTAAATAAAGAGAAGATTTGAGCTTGAATATCTTCTCTCTCTTGTAATCGAAAGTTTTGATTGGTGTAACTTTTCTTTATAGTCAAATAAAGAATTTACACGCCCTTCAAATTTTTTCCATCAAACAAGAGATGATGACTCCGCTGGGGAATATTTTCTCTACTGATGAGCAAGTCGTGGCGCAAGGTGATGTCACCTGCATGGGAAAGATGGTCGAATCGCTTGTCGTGAAATTCGACCAGGCAAAGTATGAAGAGTTTCTCTCTTCCGGCTCTAAGAGCCCTAAGGCGCGGTAGTACCGCAAAGTCTCCTAAGAGATCTGCTCTCGGGTCCCTTCGAAGGCTTCTTCGAATGCGGTCTGTGCAGAGAACATCATGGCCAGATGTATCACACGGAAGGCTCGCGTCAACATCTCCCACGAGACCCGCGAGGTCAACGTTGTTGACGGCCGGCCCGCTCACGCATGTCCTCTTTCTCAACTCCAGGTTACCAGGGGTTCCTAACAAGCCGTACGGCGTAACCGGAACGTTAAACATTGACAGAGACGATGCGCGCGTCAACTATAGACGCAAGAAGCTGGAACAACTCTCTATCCAGCAGATACAGAACGCGAGGCTCAAGCCCGCGTCTCTTCTGAGCTACGTCAGGCGCCCGGAGTCCGTATTTGGAGACCTAAACGCGAAGCTAAAAAGGCTTGCATTTCTGAAGTTTCACTTCCCAAATACGATGTTCAGCATCGCGAGGTCCGTGCCTCTCCTCAGAGACACGAGACCCGCGTCCCTGCAACCAAACGTGGGACACAGAAGGTCCACGTTTCTCAAGTGTCGCTAGCCAAATGCGACAATCAGCAACGCGAGGTCCACGTCTATTCTCAGCAGAGGCGCGAGACCCGCGTTTTAAAGCCAAAACGCGACAAGCCGCGTCTGTCCTACAGAACGTGAGCTCTGCGTTTCTGAACCCTGTGTTTTAGAGTTGCGACACAAGGATGGCTCTCAAAAGCTGAAAAGCCCTCGAAAACCGAGGCTAATCTCTTTGATCCCCCTCTGACAGATTTAAAAGATTACTTGATAAAGAAAAGGATTGCTAATCAGATCACTCCATCCTCTTACTGTGAACGGCTCATCACAGCAATGCTCTCTGAATGTAGCTGCAGCTCACATGCGAGCAAGCAGTCGGTATTTAGACGATTAAATTCAACTTCCCGATTAGCCAAAAGGCGTCGATCCCATGGAAGGGGAACCTTCTCTGACACGAAATACCCCGAAATCACTGCAAACAAGGCAGGTCCAAGCATTACGCTAAGCAGAAGTAGGAAAAAATAACCGGCAGTCAGCTTTGACGAGTCTGATATTGAACCAGAAGAAGTATACCAGTATACTCGCACTTAAACTGGTGCAGTAGCCCCGGTTGACTATAGTGCCCTATCCCGGGGCATTGAAGTAAGTGAATCACACTCTGCCATCGCTGAATCACAGACCTCAAACTCTTCTGTAAAGAAAGAAGCCTTTGTGTATATGGCAAACACTCCTGAGGACATGACCAGACGTTTAGAACAGCAAGCCCAGGTCCAGAGGGAACAATTCGATATGATTCGCGCCCAACAAGAATATATCGATACCCTCAAACAGATGCTTGCACAATTACTCGAAGACAAAAGGAAGTCGAATGCTAAAACTTCTTCTAAAAAGTCTAAAGGCAAGCGGAAAGAAGGGGAGAGTTCATCTTCTATGCACATAGAAGAAGAGAAACAGTCCAACTCTGAGTCGTCTAAGTCCTCATCTAAAGACGGAGGCAATCCAGAGAACGGGGGTATTCATTCTAAAATAATGAATAAATTAGAGTAGCGCCTGGAAGCTCTTACCAATCGGAAAAGCCTCCAAGAAGTAGGAGTAGTCCGGCCGTACCCGACAGAATGGGATCTTATCCCATGTCCTCCCAAGTTCAAAGCTCTGACTCACAGGCCTTTGACGGCAAAGGGTCACCGAACCAACACATTTACTACTTCAAGTTTCAGATAGAGAATGTAGTAGATAATGACGCCATACTGGCGCGTTTGTTCATCGGTACTCTGAAGGGAGTCACCTTTGAATGATTCATGAAACTCCCTGAAGACTCCATAAAAAACAGGGGTGATTTGAAAAAGCTTTTCCTTACACGCTTCTTCGAAGACGACTCGGAGGTTACTGTGCCAACTCTTCTGGCAACAAAGCAACGAAAAGGAGAGTCAGTCAAAGCATTTGTAGAAAGATTTCAGAATATGACGCTCCGATGTCTTAGCGCTATGACTCAGGCCACCCTGGTGGAAACATGCCATCACAATTTGCAAACTTCACTCCTATCCCAGATAGGAGTTGCTGAAACCCGCACCTGGAAGCAATTAGTCCAGCAAGGTGACCAGGCTGAAGAAATTATCGCCAGGGTTAGGGCAGAAGAAAACAAGCCCAGACCCAAAAAATCGACAAGGCACGCGCCAGAAGTATCTTTCTAATCAAAAAGGAAAGATACATACTGGCGACAGAGACGAAATCTCCCGCTAAACCTCAGCCAACAAGAGGGGGTGTTCTTCAAGTCAGTCGCGCGCCAATAGGCAGTACTCCTTCAAAGACGAGCACGTCGATTCGTTGTTCAAGTTACTCAACAAGAGTAACAAATTAAAGCTTCATGAAGCTAGACGTCCTGAAGAGGCCGGCAAGACCGACAATCCCAATACTACCTGTATCATAGGATGCTGGGGCACCCCACTAAGAGCTGTTAAATCTTCAAAGATATTCTTCAAGCTCTAATTGATGTAGAAGTGCTCAAGCTCAAACCAGAGTAGAAGAAAGTGACGGCTAACATGACGTCATTTCTTCAGTTCCAGCCTCCAACTCCGGACGGAGTAGTTTCCATTCCAAAAGGGGAACTAAGAATGATCAATACAGACCTGCATCACCAGTTAGAGAAAGGTCTTGTGCCTATCCTTACGCCTCAGGAAGAAATTGTATGGGTTCATCCCGACCTTGTGGAAGGCCAACAGTGGACTACTGTTACCAATAGAAAGTCCAAAGGAAAAGCAAAAGTTTCGCCCTGTAACGTGGTATGTACCTCTTCCCGCGAAGCAGAAACTGATGTACCCTCACTAACCGACTCAGAGGAGGAGACGACCGTCCTTGCTGCAGAGTTGAACGCACCACTCGTAGCCGAAACTCGCTCGGGATAGTCATACTTAAAGAAATACAACGAGTTAGTGGCAAATCTGCCTGGACCTACTTCAGAGCCAACCAGGTCCTCCGCGAAGCAACCTGTGGAGAAGCAGAAAGAGCTTCGGTATTTCAAAGCTCTCCCGAAGGACAAAGTAGAAAGAATTTCAGTACCTTACCACTTTGATTTCTTACCTCAACTGGCCAACATCTTGGCCAGAATTACTCTTTACGAGCTTCTAAGACTGTCGAGGTCAACGAGAGAAGCTCTGAGAGAAGCTCTAGCCGACACTGAGGTCTTCATGACCCAGATCCCGGCTGAGCCATAGGAGAAAAGTAAGGAAGACTGTCTCCACGCCTCTAAAAATGCCCCCTGCATTACCTTCATGCCAGATGACATGCAGGTCAAAGGGAAATATGATAGGTCCCTGTACTTCACAGGGTATATTAGATCGTCTGAAGTGAGCCGCATTCAGGTAATTCAGGGTCTGCATTGAACATTATGCCTCGCTGGGTCATGCAGCATTTAGGGATCCCCACCCACCGATTGAGCGCCACCTAAACTGCCATCTATGATTTCAACGCCAATGGTGCGCGCTCAATAGGGAAGATCAAACTCAAATATCAGATTGGGTATCTGAGATCTAAAGTAATGTGCTATGTGATTGACGCTGACACTTCATACAATTTGCTACTGGGACGACCGTGGATTCATCGTAACTCCATCGTCCCCTCCACTCTCCATCAAGTCATGAAGTATATTAATGGAGATGGGGAAGTCCGAACGTTGATCGACGAAAAGCATCTATTCAAGGGGGTAGAGAACTATTTCATAGACTTCCTCCTATACAAGAATTCTCTTGAGACGAACGAGAATCCACAGCCAGAGAAATCAGACTGTGGTAATGAAGCTGACACTGAACCAGAGGTGGAAAAAGAGTGCCTCTGGGAATTAAATCCACTTGTAACGAGTATTAATAAGCTTCCAGAGTCTGATTTGGACGATTCTTGAAACGTTGCGATCGTAGGAAGATGAGTCACTTCCTTGTCATAGCTATGTGAGTGTTTTTATTTTATAAATTATATTTTATATGTAAAAGAAAATTAATTGATTGCTTTAATTAATAAAACATGGTTATCTGTAAATTACTATAAATATTATTAAATAAATTGCAATTAATGATAAATCACAATAATTGGAATATGCATGATTACTCTTTAAATATGTTCAATAAAAGGATAATTATTTTATTTCTTGATTTATTATAAAATATAGATGAATTATCTAAATATCGAGTAAATAATAGATGGTGTATTAAAGAAACTTGTGAACAATAAGTTAATAATTTAATAAGTAAATTAATAAATAAATTAATAATTAAAACAGATAATTATATATATAATTTTGTAATGTTAATCAATAATCGTTATTACAAATATGGATATTTGACACACGATTATATTAATATTTTTATCATGTATGGCCACTTTTACCTGACTCAAAGCAGACATTATTATTTATAAATTTTGATATCACTTTACATGGATTACATTTATTCGTATATTCATGTACAACTGTTGCACGGATACTCTATTATGCTAAATATTATTCGGATCGGAAAATTGAAAATATGAATTGTAAAATTTTCTTGAATCAATGAAAGATTACAACGAATCAATACTCAGATTACAAGAGAGAGGAGATACTTAAGCTCAAATCTCCTCTTTGTTCAATGCTAGGTTCTTGATGTAGCGGTGGAAAGTGATTATGTTTTTCATTGACCGGGTGAACGTCAGGGTTTTTGGGAACCTTCTCTTCGGATTATGGACGGAGTAGCATAGCTCCTATCCAAATAGAATCTCAAAAAGACTTGGGCAAAAACTTGAACTCAGCAAGTTGACAGAAGAGTTGAACTCTTTAGTATTCCTCAGCTAAAAATTCTCCAATTCGATTCAGAATCTGACTTCGAAGCCCCCTCTTCAATAGCAAACTAAGCTATTTATAGGGGGTTTTTAGGGGTAAAACTGTCCCCTGAAAACCCTCCATGATAGGGGTTAACTTCCTTCATTACGTGGGCAGTAATTGGCCTGATAATGATGGAAGTTATAACTGAAACACAGGGCTTCTCTACAGTTGAAAAGCGAGTTTTGAGCCTCACGTTTTGGCATTATAGTGTTGTTGGGTGTTGACTTCGAACCCTGCCAGATGCGGGCTTCGAGCTTTGCGTCTTGGCATTGCAGTGAAGTTGAGACGCGGGCTTCGACCCTTGCATCTTGGTACTGCAGTGATGCTGAGGTGCGGCCTTCAAGCTCTGCGTCTTGGTACTGTAATGATGCTGAGGCACGGGTTTCAAGCTCCGCGTCTTGGCCATTGCAATGATGCTTAGATTGGGGCTTTGACCCTTGCGTCTGGTACTGCACGAGTGGCTATGATTAGCCTTGCATCTGGAGTATAGACTCTACTTTCTGATGACTTGTCATCAGTGATTCTTAAACAGTCTACAAACACTATCATTCATGTACTGTTAGAACTATGACATGGGTATACATGACACTGGACACTGTCATTTCATGTACATGTATTATCGTTACACAAATACTGTTACATATGACACTATTATTTTATATTCATGTACCACATATACATGTATACACTATTCCACTGGGTACGGTTATTATATATTGGTATCACCACTACACGAATACCTTGTACACAGTTATTTCATTTTGTTATAATATTATTACATAGATTCACCTGTATACATACATTGATTATATCTGTATTCTTATTGCATGGATCAGTGTTCCTATTACATGAATATTCTTGCATTCATGTTACATGACTATTTCTTATTACTGATATCTATATGATACTCCTGTTACTGGACATGAGTGCTTTTGATATGCGATGTGTGAAACTAAGTGCCAAGTGGATCTAAGTCATGGGCCACCTCTAGAATCTCACATCTCTTGTTTCACGTTTTCTGTTATCTTATTTCATGATATAAACAAAGCTCATGTTCTATTATCGTGTTACATGTATCATGCACTGTTCTTGTTCATGATATACTGTGTAGTTTAAATATAATAATATAACATGGGGATGGAGGAGACTTGACGATTGACTAGATCTCACCGGGTGGATATCTGGATCTATTATAGTCCCACTGCATGGACGTGGTAATGCTGCCTACCATCTGTTATAGCTTATTGATCCTTTACTTATTTCGCCTTAGTGGGCCGATCCTGATCTCAGCAGCCAGGGGCTTGTTTAAGGCCGTGATCTCAGGTATGTACGGGATACGCCCACCCGATTAGAGCTCCTTGACCATTGAATTTTCAGTTAACATAATAAAACAGTATAAACAATAGTGCCATCGGGAGCGCTTGTTATTTGGTCACTTTTTCGTCTGAATAAGGGTACCCGTATGCCATGTTCGGATGGGTTCGGCTGGAGCACGAGTTCCGGTATGAACTGCCAGTGGCATGTGACACTGGAAGAGATTGATTAAAATATCAGGTGATACTGATTATTGTTATTATATAAAATAATAAGACTTACTTTATACATGTATGTTATTATCTATTTATACTTATTATACTACCTGATATCTTATCCATCACTATGTTACGTGTATACATTACACTTCATGTGGAGACATACTATTCATGTACATATATGCTCTGCATTCCATATATTCTCTTTTCCATGTATTCTCTTTAGACACACTGTTGCTGTAGAACCACAATATTATAATATAATTGTTCTGCGTACTTCATATATACATGTTTATATTAATCATTATACCGTCATGCTACTATTTCTATTAATATAAATAATAAAAATAATTAAGAATTGATACATGTCAATTAAATAAATTGATATTGTTAATGTATAACTAGACAATGAATCTTATTATTCATATTCATAATAATGCCATGTTAATGGTATAATAACATAAAGTTATTTGATACACACACACAACACACACACACATAACTCTTCCCAATTGTCATTGTTATGGTTTATAATCATGTATTATATAGTATTATAAAGATAACACTGTTATAACATGATAGATATTGATGATGTTATAGTACTGATAACATATTTGTAATATTGATATACCGATTGTTAGAATATTTATATTGTATCTTTGTTACATTGACACATGTTATATATTATCATGATTGTACTATTATACTATATATTATTGCTTCCTTCATTTTACTACTCACCAGGTCATTTTCGGACGACACTGAGTTCGCATGCCCAGGGTTGAGCTCAGAGATTTTATAACACTCGATGTTTCCTGAAATATTATTTTGAGACCGTCACCTTTTCTGATTCATAGGTATCTCTGTTATTTGTTCTATTTCCATATTTATCCTTATTTTCATATCTATTATGAATACTAACCCTTTTGCAGGAATTCTTATACTTAATTAATGCTGGAATTATTGTATGCGTTGTGTTTATTTCCATGTATTGAGGCTTAGTGTACATACATGAGGGTATTTTCATCCTGCGTATGTACGTCGCTGTGTAGCGATTCTGTATCCGCGGGATTGGGGTGTTACAGGGATCGCCGCCCTCCTCCCTCCTCGCGCCCATGATTTGTCACATACATTGCATTCATGTTGTCACTTTACCATACTTGTTTGCTAATAAATGATATTAATAAGTGTCTTTTTCTTTGCTAAATATAGGCCCAAATGCTCAAAGGAATAAAAGGAGAACAAGCCCAGAAGCCTACTTTATTCTGAATTAATTCATAATAAATTCGAAGTGAAGAAGTCTAGGCTATATCTTGGCATATCAAGGGGTGAGAAAAATCCTCCTTGAATCGAGGAATCAAAGCGAAAAAAAATCAAAAGCTGATTCAGTCAGTGGTTGAAGCAGCAACAAGAAAATCAGCAGGATATGCGAGAAGCCCTTCATACCAGGAGCCTCCTCCCCTTGGTGTGGCCACGTGGCCGCACCAGTGCCGCAAAAACGCGGCCCAAGTCGCGTTTTTGCGGCAAACTGAATTCAGTTGGGGGAGCGTTTGCTCCCCTAACGTTCCCGGGATCCTGATTCGTGGGTTTTTGGCTATAAATACCTCTTTCAGCAGAGAAAAAAGCAGCGAAGACTAGGATTAAGTTTTGCTTTTATTTTCTTAGGATTTGGACTGTTTGTTAGCTAGAATACAAGTTGTAGTTCTGTGTTTACTTTGTAGTTCAGTTTAAAAACTTGTGAGAGGAGGACTGAGAGCTTGTACTTGAAGAATTGAAGTGACAGCAATACAAAAGTCGAGCAAGTCTTCTTCCAAATTGCAGTACGGTATGCTTTTCATTATGTCTTTGTTTTCTTCGCTTTCCATGAGTAACTAAATATCTTTCTGGGCTTGCTATCGAACTCTCTCGTTCTTCTTCTCTTTGTTTTTAGAAGAATAAAAAGACCCGATGACTCATATGAATGCCTCACTTAAAGCCTTTCTTTTTGAAAGTGTTCTTGAAGGCACATGAGGATGGGCCTGAATAGTTGAACTCACACTCTTTGACGAACATCTCGCGAATCGCTTTTAATTCATTCTTGTTCTTCGCACTTGCTGTTTTAACATTCGATTCCTCGATTTCTGAAGAAAGAGATTCAACTTTCCTAAAAATCTTATGTGCTTTACTTAAAGCTTTCTAAAAGACAACTCTAAGTTTTACAAATGATCATTCGAGGGACTTAACTTTTCAAGAGAAGAATGAACAACTGAGTAGTAAGATAGCGAGCCCAGACCTTCTTTTATTATTACAAACAACAAAATCATTTCAAGTTTTCTTAATCACCTTCTCCAAAACCTTTTCTGAAAGTTGAAATTTCTCTTTTTCATCTCCTTTCCTTCAATTCTCTTTTTCCTAAAAAACAAACACAAATTCCTTGCTTTTAAAACGACTCATCGAAAAGCTTCCATCGCATCCCTCCTTGTGGACACGACCCGTTAGCCACAAGCTACACGGTACATTCATAAACTCATTGGTTGTTTCATTTACTTTAGCAAGCAATTTTTGGCGCCGTTGCCGGGGAGGGAACGGTGTAGTTATTTTAACAACTTTGTGTGTTTGTTTCAGGGACTCGAAGATCAAGATCTAGCATTCAAGCTTTGCCAAGAAGACTTGAAAATTCTGTGCCCCTACTCTCGAAAGTAGGAAACAGAATTTCAAGAAATTGCTTTGCAAATCTGAAATTTTTTGGGACTACTAAAAACTTTATTTTGCAGGACATATTGCTCGCAAAAACTTTAGTTTTATATGTCATATATGTGCTAGTGTTTCTATCCAACATCCCTGTTTTAAAGTCAACAGTAAAATATTCGTTGAAAGTTAAAAATTGATTAGATATTTGCATTCTAGGCATAAGTCTTTTCAATTCTTTTACTTTACTGTTGAAGAGAGCTGGAGACAAGGTATGTATGCATAGCATATAGTTTAGGAAACATTCTTGGGTGATTTTACTTTTGAATGCTACTTTCCTATATCTTGCACACTTGCACGAATCAATTCTAAGGGCAAAACCCAAATCAAGATAAGGTGGGGAAGTCATTACCCTTCCTTAGCTCACAAACCATCTCCAAGCACGCACAACCTAAGCCTAATTAAAATTTGATAGACGTTGGCCTTAGGGACATCTCGAACTCAATAGGAGATTATCTTAAAGAGGAAAAGTGTTAGAAATTGACTCCTGTAAAATCAGTGTCAAGGAAAGGGATTGAGGGCCGAAAGCTCGAAGATTGGTGGTTACTTAAGTAAGGAACGTCTTTTGACGGAAAACCTCCCACCAATCTTGCCCTGACCTGGCTGATTAGCTTGTGGTCAAGGTCTACATTCTACCTCTTGTGGACAATCAACCAGTTAGGAGTTGTCTAGGTCAATGATACCTTAGACTAGGCTTGGTTGATTATTATTGTTGACTGCTGTTTGAACTTGTTGTGATTGTGATTGTGATTGTGTTTGTGTATGCAAGTGTGGTCGAGAGACCCCAATTCATCTAGGTTGACTAGGAACACATCACCACCTAAGTTTGAACCAAGGCCAGATCCGGTAATGGCTCAATCCACATCACTGCAGGATAGGTTCTACCCCATTAGGACCTCACTTCCATCGTGCATTTCACTTCCATCGGTTGGTGAATACAATTCGAGCTCAAGCCTCAATTCATCAACACACTTCCCAAATTTCATGGTCTAGAGTCCGAAGATGCATACTTCTTCATAAGAGAATTTGAGGAAGTATGTCTTATGATGAAAATCTCACACCTTGTAGACGATGCTATTAGGTTGAAATTTATCCCGTTTGCACTTAAGGACCTAGCGAAAAAGTGGCTCTATAGCTTAGCAGCCGGTTCCATCACATCTGGGATGGTTTCATCAAGGTCTTCTTGAAGAAATTCTACCCTATCCATAAAACTGCTCTCATTAGGAAGACGATCATGCAATTTAAGCAAGAACCTAGTGAACCGTTCTGGAGGTACTTTGAACGCTTTAAGGACCTCCTTATCCAATGTCCATATCATGGAATAGAGAAATGGCGACAATGCCAAATTCTCTATGACGGTTTAGATTACTCCACCAAAACCCTCTTAGAAAGTATGTGCCAAGGGGGTTTCTTGCAGAAAGATGAAGATGAGGGATGGGATCTGTATGAAAATTTAGCTGAGAAAACCATCCAATGGGAATCTGCGAGTGAGACCCATAAGAATCCTAACTCCATCTCTTCAAAAGGAGGTCTCCACTCCATAGAATCGTCCATCGCTAATGAGGCTAAGTTAGCTAATTTAGCTAGAAGACTGGAAGCTCTAGAGACGAAAGAACCAAGTCCAGTCAATCAAGTCAGCCCGAACCAATTTCACCCCCGGGCTGCACTTACTGTCAAGCCATGAACCATGTATTCGAGGAATGCCCAGTGTTTCAGGCTCAGCAATCCTATCACGAACCGATGAATGCGGCTTTTTCAAGGCCGAACAACAATCCTTACGCACCAACGTACAATCCCGGCTGGAGAAATCACCCTAATTTCTCATGGAGCCAGAACAACAATGACCATTCACGATTCAATCATGCTAACCACTTCCAACATGGTAACAATTCTTCCAATCATCAACCCAACTTCTCCAATTTCCATAATAATTCTCCCAGCCATCCACCAAGCTTTCTAAATTATCAACAGAACTTTCCTAACCAAGCCCCACAATCCTCCTTCCAGAATCCTCAATTGGAAAGAAGAATGACTGACTTTGAGAGAAACATGGAGAGATATATGAAAAATCAAGACTCTCTCATGCAAACCATTCAGAGGCTAGAAGTTCAAATGAGTCAACTGGCCAACCCACAACATGAGAGACAAAAGGGTACCCTGCCTAGTCAGCCAGTCACCAATCCGAGGAATTCCCAACAAGCTCATTTGGCTGAGGATCCTTCATTCAATCAATGTAATGCTGTGCATACATTGAGGTCAGGAAAGAAAGTTGATAACCAAGTGTCGACACCCACCAATCCTATTCAGCACAACCACAATCAAGCTTCCACCTCATCCAATCCAATTTCTTCCAATTCGGACGAGTCTGAAAAAGACAAGTCAGCCAGCCAGGTGCACAGCCTATAGTACCATTTCCAAATAGGCTGAAAAACAATAAGCAAAACCCGCACATGGACAAGATAATCGAGATTTTAACCAAGTGAAGATAAATGTGCCACTTCTTGATGCCATCCAATAAGTTCCTTCCTATGCTAAGTTTCTTAAGGACATGTGCACCAAGAAGAGAAAGACTAATGTTCCTAAGAAAGTCTTCCTAGCCACTAATATTAGTGAGCTATTTTCGGGTCCTATCCCTGTCAAGTACAAAGATCCAGGTAGCCCTACCATTGCCTGCACAATAGGACAAGCCGAGATTAGTCGGGCACTTCTTGACTTGGGAGCAAGTATCAACTTGCTTCCATTCTCTGTTTATCAACAACTCGGGTTGGGTGACCTTAGTCCAACTCGAGTCACCATCCAACTGGCTGACCGTTCTGTTAAAGTTCCAAAAGGGGAAATTAACGATGTCCTGATTCGGGTAGGAGAGTTCATATACCCTGTCGATTTCATAGTTTTGGAGACACAACCTGTGTCCAACTCCAATCGTAGGGCTCAAACTCCGGTCATCCTAGGTCGACCATTCCTGGCCACGGCTAATGCCATCATCAATTGCAGGAATGGGTCTATGAGGTTAACCTTTGGAGACATGACTAAAGAAGTCAATGTCTTCCATCTAGGAAAACAACCCGTGACATCGAGGACCAAACTTTTGAAGTAAACCAAATTGAGAACTTGACAAGTGAACACGGAGAAGAATTAGAATCAGAAATGGAGATTGACTTCGAGTTAGAGTCTGATGACTATAATCTAGATCAGGTGGTAGACTCTGCCGTAAATTGGGCTTCAAACCCAATTTCACCTACAACGGAGCCAACAGATTTGACTAGTCCTTCTAGTGAGCCTGCCTCTTCCTTAGAATTGAAAACCCTTCCTGCGCATCTCAAGTACGCCTATCTAGGAGAACAAGAGACCTTTCCCGTCATCATTGCCTCTCATTTAAATGACGGAGAAGAAAAAGATTGAAAGATATTCTAAGGAAACATAAGGAAGCCATCGGGTGGACTATGACTGATATTAAGGGATTAAGTCCAACCATCGTTCAACACCGCATCCATCTCAATGAAGACGCCACACCCAAGAGAGACCCGCAGCGTAGGTTAAACCCTATTATGCAAGAGGCTGTTCATGCTGAAATCATAAAACTCTTAGACAAGGATAATTTATCCCATTTCGGATAGCCAATGGGTCAGTCCTGTCCACGCGATCCCAAAGAAATCTGGTTTCACCGTAGTGGAAAACGAGAACAAAGAGTTGGTTCAAACTCGACTTCCCACGAAGATTCGAGTTTGCATTGACTATAGGAAACTGAATGCTGCAACTCGTAAGGACCACTTTCCACTTCCCTTCATTGATTAGATGCTTGAACGTTTAGCGGGTCACGAGTACTACTGCTTCTTGGACGGTTACTCGGGCTATAACCAGATCCCTATCGCTCCTGAGGACCAAGAAAAGACCACGTTTACCTGTCCATTTGGGACATTTGCTTATCGTCGAATGCCATTCGGCTTATGCAATGCCCCAGCAACGTTTCAACGTTGCATGTTGAGTCTTTTCTCTGACATGGTAGAGCGCTTCTTAGAAATCTTCATGGATGATTTCTCCATCTACGAAGATTCATTCACTCAATGTCTCCACCATCTTGAACTCGTCCTCCAACGTTGTGCTGAAAAACATTTGACACTAAACTGGGAGAAATGCCACTTCATGGTGAAACATGGAATTGTCTTGGGTCATGAAATATCCAAGAAAGGAATAGAAGTGGATAGAGCCAAAATCGAGGTTATTGCTAAGCTTCCCATGCCCAAATGCGTTAAGGACATTAGATCCTTCTTAGGACAAGCTGGTTTCTACCATAGATTTATCAAGGATTTTAGCAAAATTGCTAGGCCCTTGACTAATCTGTTAGCTAAGGATGTGTCCTTCACTTTCGATGCTGACTGCATCACTTCTTGGGAGAAGCTTAGAGAGAGCTGATTTCTGCACCAATCATATCTGCCCCAGATTGGTCTAAGCCGTTTGCGATTATGTGCGATGCTTCTGATTTTGCCATAGGCGCTGTCCTAGGACAACGTATTGATAACAAGCAGCATGTGATCTACTACTCTAGTAGGACTCTCAATGACGCTCAACTGAACTACACTACGACCGAGAAGGAATTCTTGGCAGTAGTGTTTGCCTTAGAGAAGTTTCGTCCCTACCTACTAGGGTCCAAAACTACCATCTTCACCGATCATTCTGCACTTAGGTATCTCATGATGAAGAAGGATGCCAAGGCCCGACTCATTCGTTGGATCCTCCTTCTTCAAGAATTTGATCTCGAAATTCGAGACAAGAAAGGTGTAGAAAGTGTCGTTGCTGACCATCTCTCACGGATTCCCAATTCTCCATGCAACGAATACCCATCAATGAGGATTTTCCTGATGAACATCTCTTAGCTATCTCTAGGGAACCTTGGTTTGCTGATATAGTGAATTACTTAGTCACAAACCAAACTCCGTCTCATTGGTCCAAAAATGAAGTTTACCGGTTCTTATCTCAAGTCCGGTATTTCTTTTGGGAGGAGCCGTATCTTTTCAAGTACTGTTCCGATCAAATTATTAGGAGATGCATTCCCGATGAGGAGGTTAGGAGTGTTCTGTCCTTCTATCACGAACTTGCATGCGGTGGACACTTTGGTCCCCGCAAGACTGCTGAAAAGGTGCTACAAAGCGGGTTTTATTGGCCCACTCTGTTCAAGGATGCCTATGATTATTGCAAGACGTGCCCTAGATGCCAAATGGTAGGAAGGATCTCACATCGAAATATGATGCCCCTCAACCCAATTCTAGAAATAGAACTCTTTGATGTTTGGGGCATCGACTTTATGGGTCCATTTCCTAACTCATATGGGAACCAATACATATTGATTGCTGTGGACTACGTGTCCAAGTGGGTAGAAGCCATTCCTTGTAAAACTAATGATAACAAAGTTGTCATAAAGTTTTTGAGAGAGAACATTTTTTTCCCGCTTCGGAGCCCCTCGTGCTATCATCAGTGATAATGGCACCCACTTTTGCAATAGATCTGTAATACCCCGTTCCCGGAATACGTACTTAGTTGCGTATTCAGATTTTCGGTCGTATTTTTTCTATTTGTTTCCTGTATTTATTCTGTATTATGAATTCCTTATATGACTGTTTTGTCTTGGATTTGGATTCGTGGATTCGGAGTCAGCCCTAGTCTGAACCGAAGGCCCGATCCTAGAGTATTACTCGATTTAGACATTCTGATAATTAAATTGACCGATTTTATTTTTAAATATCATTTTCCAATATATTAGATTTTCTATGATTTTCTAGATTTTTCTGGAATTAAAATGAATTTCTTCAAAACCGGTGTCGGCCAGTGCCGCTGACCGATTCCTGGATTTTTAATTCTCAAACAGTTAGGAATTTCATGATGGTCCTTTAGACATTATCTCTTAGAATCATGTTTTCTACCTACATTCTTTTTCTGAGGATTTTATGATTTTATGAAAATTCCACCGGAGTCGGTATCGGCCAGTATCGCTGGTTGATTCCGGGACGATTTGAATTGAATTTCTGAATTCCGCTTTCACTTTACTTCTTAAAACCATATTTTATTCTTTAATGCATTTTCTGGGATTTTTGGAATTTATCAAAATCCGGCCGACCCGGGGTTAGACCGGTATCGGCGGTTGGCTTCTGGATTTTTAATTTGAAAATGAGATTTTATTTCTGAAAACCGATTTCATATTATTCATCAGGATGACGTTTTCTACCTCCGGGTATTTTTGGGGATTTTTCGGGAACAGTCGATTTTCCAACCTTATTATTATATTATTATTTTTTGAATCTTTCTTTCTTTCTTTTCCTTTCTTTTCCTTCCTTTTTCTCACCAACTCCACCTACTCCCCTCCACGTGGGGAGACACACCCTCTCCCATCCATCAATCTCTCTCTCTCTTTTCCTTTTCTTTTCTTTCCTTTTTCCTTTTCTTTCTCTTTTTCCTTCTTCCCTTTTTCTTCTTCTTCTTCTTCTTCTTCTTCCTCTCCTGCGTGGGCGACACCCAACCGAGCCCCATCACCGGCCCTCCGGCGACCCTCCGGCCACCACCGCCGGCGAGCCCTCCACTCCGGCCAACTCCTTCTTCTTTCTCTTTTTCTTCCCTTTCCTTTTTCTTTTCTTTTCTTTCCTTTTTTCTTTCTTTCTCCTCACCTTCGATCCGGCCACCACCTCCATCACCGGCTCCCCTCTCCTCCGGCGCTGCCCCGGCGAGGGCAGACCGCCGCCGGCGTAAGGCCGGCGGCCTTGGGCGCGACCAGGGGGCCTGAGGCCCCCTGTGCGCAGTTGTGGAGGGGGCAGCAGCCCCCTCCTTCTTCTCGTTGGGGTGGCCGGCGCCACCCCAGTCCGGGCGCCGCCGGCGCCCTGCCGGCGGCCGTGGGGCGGCCGAGGGGCCCGCCTGGGCCCCTGTGCGTGGCCAGAGAGGGGGGCAAGCCCCCTCTCTCTCTGTTGCAGGGGGGCAACAGCCCCCCTGGTTTCTTGCTGGAGGGGGGGCAAAGCCCCCCTCCTGTGGTTTTGTTGAGGGGGCAGCCGCCCCCTCCTCTTCCGGTGGGCGGCGCCGCCCGGCGCCGCCACTTGACCGGCGGCCAGGCCGGGCACCCCCAGCAGGGGGTGCTGTGCGCGGGGATCAGAGGGGGGCAGCAGCCCCCCTTGTTTTCTCTCTCTCCTGGGTCCCCCCAATCTCTCTCTCTCCCTGGTTTCTTCTCTCTCTCTCTCTCTCTCTCTCTCTCCTGGGAGCACACTCCCTTTCTCTCTCCTGCTCCCTCTCTCTCTCTCACCTGACCACCTTCTTCTTCATCAACAACTTCCAACACTACCTCCATCACTCCTTCACTTGTACTCCATTGGTAGGTAATTTCAATCACCTAGACTTGGTTAATTCTTAGCATGTTCAAGTATTCATATCTTGTACAAATTATGTCTTCAAACCATGATTATTTGACCATCAACAAAACCCTAGAAAATCTGTCCTGTGTGCTGTTCCCAGTCGACTAGTCGACTTGACCTATAGATTAGTCGACTAGAAACCCTTAGTTGAAACGTAACCTTTCTGATTACACAGTTTTAGTCGACTTACTTTAGTTCCTAGTCGACTTGAGACCCTTAGTCGACTACACTTTTGACCCTAGTCGACTAACTCTTCCTGAATCAGAAACCCCAACTTTCTGTATCTCAGTTCTAGTCGACTTGACCATACTATTAGTCGACTTAAAGTATCTGTTAGTCGACTACCTATTTTACTCCAGTCGACTAACTATTCCCTGAAACCAAACCCAACTCTCTGTTACACCGTTTTAGTCGACCAGACCCTACTGTTAGTCGACTAACTCCACTATTAGTCGACTACTCTTCCATCCTAGTCGACTAACTTTGCCTGTCTGTCATAGTTGATTCCTTTCTTGAATATGAACCTTATCCTCTAGACTTATATCATATGTTGGTGTTACTTGACTTGTCACTTGACAAACATCATCTTCCCTTCTCTCTTTCTCTCTCCTCTTCACTCTACATATTTATATCAGGTTTTGTGGCGCATCCCAAGCTTCCGTGGATTTCGGATATTTCGGTATATTGGTGACTCAGGCGAGTGTTCTCACTCGCTACCCTCTTGCTTTACCATTCCATTGATTATGATAGTATTCTTGCTCTAGTCTTCATGTATTGTATTTCATGCTTTATATCTTTTATTGCTTTATGCTATGCGTGGCCGACCCTTCGTGGTCGTTGGACTTGTTGGACTTTGGACCATTGCTTTTACATTACAACTTGGCATTATTTTAGACCTGTCAGTATGTGCTACCATTTATCATATGTATATCACTTGGCAACTGTGTTATCATCTAACCACCTGCCATGCCACTATTTGGCAAGACCCTTTTATTATGTCATGACTTACCTGACTACTATCCATTCTTGATATGCTTGGTTGTTTACTAAATATCACCACTCTGTCATGCTATCACTTGACACCCAGCATGATGACTTGACTTGTGATTATCATCTTTACGGGGACCTTGACTTATGATTCTGTGTCATGATCAGTGATCCGTTTTCCTGCTTTACATGCAGTGACCTGACTATATAGTACTTATGTACTCCTTACTCCTGATCATGTCTATTCCCTGTTTTTCCCGTAAAGTGATAATTAAACTAATGAATCCTAAAAAGGACCAACTTGTATTGGGTCGGGGGAAACATGCGGATATCGATATGTGTTCGTGTTTACAGTGGTATTAGGTATATTGTACAATCATGTTCCGGTCTGACCTGAGGGCCTCCAGGGGACCGAGGGGAGAGCTGGCTCCCTTATTCCTGTTATTATAGGGCATACATAAGTCCCTCCTGTTTAGCCTTGCGGCTGGCTTCCGTTTTCATGCAACGGAACAATCCTAGACCGTGGTCCCGGGCATGCACGGGACCCACTGTAAACATAGTACGTTGATACCCCCGCTGTTTCCAATAAGAACCTCGACTTGCTTATATATGGATGTATGTGAGTTGGCCGTACACCGAGACACATACCGAGATATATGGGCAAGACGAGTAATAATAAAGTGTCATAATAACCGGCTCTTTAAGTTGTAAGTAGAGGTATGTGGAATGGGACGCATACCAAAGCCTGCATCTTAAATAGCTATGAATCCGTGATGTGCCTTACCGTATTTGCTTTTCCCGGACTTTATATCGGATTTCATGTTTTATGAGTATTATGGTAGTTCGGATTGGTTTTATTCGGATTTCCTGTTTTATGATTCTCATGCCATGTCTATTCTTACCTGCTCTATCCTATCTGCCTCCTGAGTATTTCCTTCTTGATATATGCATTATTGTGCTCACCCTGCTTCACCACTTGGTTTTGCTTCTACACTCGCCTGGGGAGTATTATTTGACTCCCCTGGATTCTCACGTCCAGGTCTTGGAGCTAGGAGCGTGTGTTCAGAGTAACGCAGCAGTAGCGTGGATCTCCAGCCGACCGTCCTGAGCCACATCCTTCCAGGCCCCCTGTGAGTCTCTCGAGTTTTCCTTTTTAAACTCCTGAGTACCTTTATGCTGTTTTACTCTTGTACATCTGCTTGTATTCCCGCATTTGCGCATATTAGTGATATGATATTCATGTAATATTAGATCACTACTGGTGATAATTCTGTAATTGTATATATGTGTTGGAATGTATAATGCACCATTTGCTTCCGTACTCTGATTCTTGTCTGTACTGATGCTTAGCGTATATACGGGAAGGTACTTCGGACTTACGTATATACGTTGCAGTGACGTCCCCGTATCCGTGGAATCGGGGCGTTACAGGTTGGTATCAGAGCTTAGGCTCTAACTTCCTCAGTACGTCCAGAAGGCAAATCAATGGTAAAGCGATTTGCAACTGGAATACATGAATCTTGGTTATACATTCCAACTGCAAGTGCGGAGTTATCTATTTCTTGACTATCTTTCCTTTGATTCCAAATTCCTCCTATCCTTTCCCTGTTTGGTTTTATGAAGCCTTATACTATTTTAAGATATGACTAGACTAGAGAGGTAGTGGCTGGTTCAGAATGAAGCTATTATGTGATCTCTTCGGCCAATTCTATGAAGCTTGGTATTCTCCAGATCGATCTTGATCTGGCTATCTTTCAGAGGACAGCAGTCGGATTCTTAATTATCGGTCTTCTTTATTATGCTCAGAATTTCCGGGGTTTTCTTTATTACACAGCCACGACATCATCAGTATTCATTTATTTCACAGCCACGACATCATCTGTATTATTCAGCATTATTCTAAAGATTTATTACGCAGCCACGACATCATCAGCCGGAAATGCAGAGTATGATTATTATTCAGTTGACTTGAGAGCCCTACCTATAGTGCTTCATATCTTAATTGGTATAAATTTCAGCCCTTGTCCCCTTTGTATTCAATTTGCCCCTTAACGAAATTGCGAGGACGCAATTTTTTGTAAGGTGGGTGGATTGTAATACCCCGTTCCCGGAATACGTACTTAGTTGCGTATTCAGATTTTCGGTCGTATTTTTTCGATTTGTTTCCTGTATTTATTCTGTATTATGAATTCCTTATATGACTGTTTTGTCTTGGATTTGGATTCGTGGATTCGGAGTCAGCCCTAGTCTGAACCGAAGGCCCGATCCTAGAGTATTACTCGATTTAGACATTCTGATAATTAGAATTGACCGATTTTAGTTTTAAATATCATTTTCCAATATATTAGATTTTCTATGATTTTCTAGATTTTTCTGGAATTAAAATGAATTTCTTCAAAACCGGTGTCGGCCAGTGCCGCTGACCGATTCCTGGATTTTTAATTCTCAAACAGTTAGGAATTTCATGATGGTCCTTTAGACATTATCTCTTAGAATCATGTTTTCTACCTACATTCTTTTTCTGAGGATTTTATGATTTTATGAAAATTCCACCGGAGTCGGTATCGGCCAGTATCGCTGGTTGATTCCGGGACGATTTGAATTGAATTTTTGAATTCCGCTTTCACTTTACTTCTTAAAACCATATTTTATTCTTTAATGTATTTTCTGGGATTTTTGGAATTTATCAAAATCCGGCCGACCCGGGGTAGACCGGTATCGGCGGTTGGCTTCTGGATTTTTAATTTGAAAATGAGATTTTATTTCTGAAAACTGATTTCATATTATTCATCAGGATGACGTTTTCTACCTCCGGGTATTTTTGGGGATTTTTCGGGAACAGTCGATTTTCCAACCTTATTATTATATTATTATTTTTGAATCTTTCTTTCTTTCTTTTCCTTTCTTTTCCTTCCTTTTTCTCACCAACTCCACCTACTCCCCTCCACGTGGGGAGACACACCCCTCTCCCATCCATCAATCTCTCTCTCTCTTTTCCTTTTTCTTTTCTTTCCTTTTTCCTTTTCTTTCTCTTTTTCCTTCTTCCCTTTTTCTTCTTCTTCTTCTTCTTCTTCTTCCTCTCCTGCGTGGGCGACACCCAACCGAGCCCCATCACTGGCCCTCTGGCGACCCTCCGGCCACCACCGCCGGCGAGCCCTCCACTCCGGCCAACTCCTTCTTCTTTCTCTTTTTCTTCCCTTTCCTTTTTTCTTTTCTTTTCTTTCCTTTTTCTCTTTCTTTCTCCTCACCTTCGATCCGGCCACCACCTCCATCACCGGCTCCCCTCTCCTCCGGCGCTGCCCCGGCGAGGGCAGACCGCCGCCGGCGTAAGGCCGGCGGCCTTGGGCGCGACCAGGGGGCCTGAGGCCCCCTGTGCGCAGTTGTGGAGGGGGCAGCAGCCCCCTCCTTCTTCTCGTTGGGGTGGCCGGCGCCACCCCAGTCCGGGCGCCGCCGGCGCCCTGCCGGCGGCCGTGGGCGGCCGAGGGGCCCGCCTGGGCCCCTGTGCGTGGCCAGAGAGGGGGGCAAGCCCCCTCTCTCTCTGTTGCAGGGGGGCAACAGCCCCCCTGGTTTCTTGCTGGAGGGGGGGCAAAGCCCCCCTCCTGTGGTTTTGTTGAGGGGGCAGCCACCCCCTCCTCTTCCGGTGGGCGGCGCCGCCCGGCGCCGCCACTTGACCGGCGGCCAGGCCGGGCACCCCAGCAGGGGGTGCTGTGCGCGGGGATCAGAGGGGGGCAGCAGCCCCCCTTGTTTTCTCTCTCTCACCTGACCACCTTCTTCTTCATCAACAACTTCCAACACTACCTCCATCACTCCTTCACTTGTACTCCATTGGTAGGTAATTTCAATCACCTAGACTTGGTTAATTCTTAGCATGTTCAAGTATTCATATCTTGTACAAATTATGTCTTCAAACCATGATTATTTGACCATCAAAAAAAACCCTAGAAAATCTGTCCTGTGTGCTGTTCCCAGTCGACTAGTCGACTTGACCTATAGATTAGTCGACTAGAAACCCTTAGTTGAAACGTAACCTTTCTGATTACACAGTTTTAGTCGACTTACTTTAGTTCCTAGTCGACTTGAGACCCTTAGTCGACTACACTTTTGACCCTAGTCGACTAACTCTTCCTGAATCAGAAACCCCAACTTTCTGTATCTCAGTTCTAGTCGACTTGACCATACTATTAGTCGACTTAAAGTATCTGTTAGTCGACTACCTATTTTACTCCAGTCGACTAACTATTCCCTGAAACCAAACCCAACTCTCTGTTACACCGTTTTAGTCGACCAGACCCTACTGTTAGTCGACTAACTCCACTATTAGTCGACTACTCTTCCATCCTAGTCGACTAACTTTGCCTGTCTGTCATAGTTGATTCCTTTCTTGAATATGAACCTTATCCTCTAGACTTATATCATATGTTGGTGTTACTTGACTTGTCACTTGACAAACATCATCTTCCCTTCTCTCTTTCTCTCTCCTCTTCACTCTACATATTTATATCAGGTTTTGTGGCGCATCCCAAGCTTCCGTGGATTTCGGATATTTCGGTATATTGGTGACTCAGGCGAGTGTTCTCACTCGCTACCCTCTTGCTTTACCATTCCATTGATTATGATAGTATTCTTGCTCTAGTCTTCATGTATTGTATTTCATGCTTTATATCTTTTATTGCTTTATGCTATGCGTGGCCGACCCTTCGTGGTCGTTGGACTTGTTGGACTTTGGACCATTGCTTTTACATTACAACTTGGCATTATTTTAGACCTGTCAGTATGTGCTACCATTTATCATATGTATATCACTTGGCAACTGTGTTATCATCTAACCACCTGCCATGCCACTATTTGGCAAGACCCTTTTATTATGTCATGACTTACCTGACTACTATCCATTCTTGATATGCTTGGTTGTTTACTAAATATCACCACTCTGTCATGCTATCACTTGACACCCAGCATGATGACTTGACTTGTGATTATCATCTTTACGGGGACCTTGACTTATGATTCTGTGTCATGATCAGTGACCCGTTTTCCTGCTTTACATGCAGTGACCTGACTATATAGTACTTATGTACTCCTTACTCCTGATCATGTCTATTCCCTGTTTTTCCCGTAAAGTGATAATTAAACTAATGAATCCTAAAAAGGACCAACTTGTATTGGGTCGGGGGAAACATGCGGATATCGATATGTGTTCGTGTTTACAGTGGTATTAGGTATATTGTACAATCATGTTCCGGTCTGACCTGAGGGCCTCCAGGGGACCGAGGGGAGAGCTGGCTCCCTTATTCCTATTATTATAGGGCATACATAAGTCCCTCCTGTTTAGCCTTGCGGCTGGCTTCCGTTTCCATGCAACGGAACAATCCTGGACCGTGGTCCCGGGCATGCACGGGACCCACTGTAAACATAGTACGTTGATACCCCCGCTGTTTCCAATAACAACCTCGACTTGCTTATATATGGATGTATGTGAGTTGGCCGTACACCGAGACACATACCGAGATATATGGGCAAGACGAGTAATAATAAAGTGTCATAATAACCGGCTCTTTAAGTTGTAAGTAGAGGTATGTGGAATGGGACGCATACCAAAGCCTGCATTTTAAATAGCTATGAATCCGTGATGTGCCTTACCGTATTTGCTTTTCCCGGACTTTATATTGGATTTCATGTTTTATGAGTATTATGGTAGTTCGGATTGGTTTTATTCGGATTTCCTGTTTTATGATTCTCATGCCATGTCTATTCTTACCTGCTCTATCCTATCTGCCTCCTGAGTATTTCCTTCTTTATATATGCATTATTGTGCTCACCCTGCTTCACCACTTGGTTTTGCTTCTACACTCGCCTGGGGAGTATTATTTGACTCCCCTGGATTCTCACGTCCAGGTCTTGGAGTTAGGAGCGTGTGTTCAGAGTAACGCAGCAGTAGCGTGGATCTCCAGCCGACCGTCCTGAGCCACATCCTTCCAGGCCCCCTGTGAGTCTCTCGAGTTTTCCTTTTTAAACTCGTGAGTACCTTTATGCTGTTTTACTCTTGTACATCTGCTTGTATTCCCGCATTTGCGCATATTAGTGATATGATATTCATGTAATATTAGATCACTACTGGTGATAATTCTGTAATTGTATATATGTGTTGGAATGTATAATGCACCATTTGCTTCCGTACTCTGATTCTTGTCTGTACTGATGCTTAGCGTATATACGGGAAGGTACTTCGGACTTACGTATATACGTTGCAGTGACGTCCCCGTATCCGTGGAATCGGGGCGTTACAAGATCTTTTGAAGCCCTTATGCGAAAGTATGCCATAACTCACAAGTTGTCCACACCATATCATCCTCAAACCAGTGGGCAAGTTGAGGTTTCAAATAGACAAGTCAAACTTATATTGGAGAAAACTGTGAACCAAAACCGGAAAGATTGGTCCTTAAAACTTGTAGATGCTCTATGGGCTTACAGGACCGCTTTCAATACAATTTTAGGAATGTCTCCCTATAGGTTAGTCTATGGCAAACCTTGTCACTTGCCCGTTGAGTTAGAGCACCGAGCCTTATGGGCAATCAAACAGTTGAATTTCGATTTGACTAAGGCCGGTGACCTTCGGAAATTACAAATTTCCGAATTGGAGGAATTGAGAAATGAGGCCTATGAAAATGTTAGGATCACTAAAGATAGAGTGAAGATTTTTCATGACAAGCACATCATAAGAAAAACCTTTGTCCCTGGTCAAAAAGTCTTACTCTACAATTCTAGGCTTCATCTTTTCCCAGGAAAATTGAAATCACGATGGACTGGGCCATTCGTTGTAAAAACAGTGTTTTCACATGGTGCAGTTGAGATCAGTGACCCCAAGAATGGAAATGACTTTAAGGTAAATGGTCAACGCCTTAAACCTTTCTTGGAATCGGTGCGGTAGATGAAACGGTAATGGGTCTTTTTGACCCAGTGTATCGGTAACTTTCCTCCTTTCCATTTTATTTCATGCACTTATACATTTCTTTCATTCATTGGGGACAATGCATGAGATAAGTGTGGGGGAGGGTTCTAACATGACTGATAATAATTTAAAAAAAAACAAAACAAAAAAAACAAAAAAAAACAAAAATTGAAAAGGGTAGACAATATTTTGATATATTTTTTGTAAGAATTTAAGTCAATTTTAAGGAATAGGAGAATCATAATTATGATTTCTTACACTTGGTTGAAATAAAATAACTTGTTTGATTTTTAGAGTCAGGAAGAAATTTGGGAAAGTAATTTAGTCTTGATATTTACCTTGATGACATATGCACACAAAATACACTTACACACTTAGGGCTTGAAAACAGAGACTCTTGTGCCTCATTAAAAAAAAAAAAGAAAGTCTAATTATTGAGTAGCTAGGTGCTTTGGCCTAAGCAAGCCTTAGTATTTATGCAAAAGATAATTAGACAAGTTTGAAAAAAAAAAAGTATTCCCTGATTAAGCTGGGTATTTATGCCTCATGAAGCATAAATATTCACGCCTAAAAGGGGTACCTCGTATAAATGATGTGTATCCTCTGATTAAGCTGGGTATTTATGCCTCATGAAGCATAAGTATTAACGCCTAAAAGGGTTACATAGTATAAATAAAAACCTTGGTTTCGTGGCCTTATCTGCTCGGGTGTTTAGGTCCTTAGGGGTGTTTTCTCACCTGGTGCCCTAAAACCGTCCGGTTTGGGTGTCACCGACTGAAAGCTCGTTACATGGGCAGATTAGAAAGCCTAATGAAATTGAGGAATAAAAGTTCACAAAAAAAATAAATAAATATGAGGCATAGGAGTTAATGTTAAAGAACCCTTAGTAAACTTCACAGTCACGATGGTGCATACGAATCAGGGTAAATTAATAGACTAGATGAGAAGTTCAATTTGACTCCTTACTTTAATTGATGACATGTTTTTGAATGGAGACTAAGTTTAGGAATGAAAAATTTGATATTCCTATAACTTATAGATTACTTAAGATCTCACAAATTATACTTCAAATATTTTCTCCTTCAAAAAAAAAAAAAGCTTTTCGAAAATACTAATATTTTCTCTTCCTTTTTGGATTTTGTGGGTGTAATCCGCTGAAAATCCTCACGAGACAAAACTCGTCCTCTAGGGGTGACCTAGAGGTTCAACGGCTTGTTGCACATGCTCAGTGCAATCGAGTGACCTGCGAAAGTGGTCTAATAATTGATTCGAGTTAGTCTAATGATTTTTGCTCGAGGGCGAGCAAAATATAAGTGTGGGGGTGTGATTTGTCACATACATTGCATTCATGTTGTCACTTTACCACACTTGTTTGCTAATAAATGATATTAATAAGTGTCTTTTTTCTTTGCTAAATATAGGCCCAAATGCTCAAAGGAATAAAAGGAGAACAAGCCCAAAAGCCCACTTTATTCTGAATTAATTCAGAATAAATTCGAAGTGAAGAAGTCTAGGCTATATCTTGGCATATCAAGGGGTGAGAAAAATCCTCCTTGAATCGAGGAATCAAAGCCAAAAAAAATCAAAAGCTGATTCAGTCAGTGGTTGAAGCAGCAACAAGAAAATCAGCAGGATATGCGAGAAGCCCTTCATACCAGGAGCCTCCTCCCCTTTGGTGTGGCCACGTGGCCACACCAGTGCCGCAAAAACGCAGCCCAAGCAGCAATTTTGCGGCAAACTGAATTCAGTTGGGGGAGCGTTTGCTCCCCCAACGTTCCCGGGATCCTGATTCGTGGGTTTTTGGCTATAAATACCTCTTTCAGCAGAGAAAAAAGCAGCGAAGACTAGGATTAAGTTTTGCTTTTATTTCTTAGGGTTTGGACTGTTTGTTAGCTAGAATACAAGTTGTAGTTCTGTTGTTTACTTTGTAGTTCAGTTTAAAAACTTGTGAGAGAGAGGACTGAGAGCTTGTACTTGAAGAATTGAAGTGACAGCAATACAAAAGTCGAGCAAGTCTTCTTCCAAATTGCAGTACGGTATGCTTTTCATTATGTCTTTGTTTTCTTCGCTTTCCATGAGTAACTAAATATCTTTCTGGGCTTGCTATCGAACTCTCTCGTTCTTCTTCTCTTTTGTTTTTAGAAGAATAAAAAGACCCGATGACTCATATGAATGCCTCACTTAAAGCCTTTCTTTTTTGAAAGTGTTCTTGAAGGCACATGAGGATGGGCCTGAATAGTTGAACTCACACTCTTTGACGAACATCTCGCGAATCGCTTTTAATTCATTCTTGTTCTTCGCACTTGCTGTTTTAACATTCGATTCCTCGATTTCTGAAGAAAGAGATTCAACTTTCCTAAAACATCTTATGTGCTTTACTTAAAGCTTTCTAAAAGACAACTCTAAGTTTTGCAAATGATCATTCGAGGGACTTAACTTTTCAAGAGAAGAATGAACAACTGAGTAGTAAGATAGCGAGCCCAGACCTTCTTTATTATTACAAACAACAAAATCATTTTCAAGTTTTCTTAATCACCTTCTCCAAAACCTTTTCTGAAAGTTGAAATTTCTCTTTTTCATCTCCTTTCCTTCAATTCTCATTTTCCTAAAAAACGAACACAAATTCCTTGCTTTTAAAACGACTCATCGAAAAGCTTCCATCGCATCCCTCCTTGTGGACACGACCCGTTAGGCACAAGCTACACGGTACATTCATAAACTCATTGGTTGTTTCATTTACTTTAGCAATCAGCCCGCCAGATCTAGCGGCAGTAAGAAGGAGGTGGAAGAGAGGGAGGAGGGGGAGGGGTGGGTCCCCTTCCTCTCCTTCCTCCTCCCTGTAGCCACCATCAGATCAGGCGACAGTGAGGAGGGGAGGGAGTAGGGTGGGCCCACTTTTTAATTATTTTTTATTTATTAGTTATTTATTTAATTTTGATTAGCAGTTAATTAATTGTGGTAATTAAAAAAAAGAGGTTAGCTGATAATTAGGGATCTGCATGCTATGCACGTGCTTTTTATTAACAGCAAAACTTACAGAGTTAGCCCTAGGGGGCAATCTTCAAGTTTTGATAGTGTATGGGGGGTTTTGCGCAACACCCCCCATAGTACAGGGACTTTGTGCAATTTATCCTTTTTAAATAGGCCTTCAACGGCGCCGACACTGAGTTCATCGGCCTCCCCGACCGCTCGTTCCCCGTGTCCGCAACCTCGTTTGTCGCCCTCTCTTGGGTTACTGACAACATCAAAATCTACCTCCACCTTCTTTCACTTTCTCCATCACAAATCTCAATCCCCCTTCCATTAGCGGCGACTTTGCCTTCCTCCTCTGCTCCAACGAAACTCCCTCAATGATGCTGGTGGGTTTCTGAGCCTCATCGACTCCGTCACCCCCAACCTGGTTGTTGGCCCAAAGGCCATTAGCCCGATATTTTGATGATAACAAACCATATTTAGTTATGTTTTTAACAATTTTGTTTATATAAGTTTCAGGTAAAAATAATAGTTGATTTAACGGCTCCAACTCAAGACTCACGCTTTTGGACGCCGCAAAGAATTTGGATCCCCGAGCCTAACACAATAGAAGCGCTCCCGGATCAAACAAGAAGAAGAAACTCAAGATTTGTAATTTTCTTTATAGTTTTTATTTTTAGATGATTTTGTCAAAACCTAGATGATAGAGGTAGAATATTTGGGATTGTCACTCACACACACTTAGTATTGCTTCATGGCTTCAAAACAATTTTCTAACTTAGTTTTTAGAAAAAAACCATATTTGAAAAAAATCAGTTTTTAGAAAAATCACTTTTCATTTTATCAAAAAGGATTTTTATCAAATGTTGTCCTAACATGTTTGAGTGATGATCTATGATCACACTCTAAGTGTTATAAGACCTAGAACCTTGTTTTAGGAATCCTTACCCAAAAATGTTTTAACCAAAATTTCCTTTCCCTTTAGCAGACTCTGGAAAACAGACCTGACAGAGTCCGGTCGACCGACCCAGTCGACCGACGTGCACGGCTGTGCATGTGTGCACGTCGGCCGACCGCCTGGCCGACCGGAATCAATGTCAGTGCTCTCTGTTTATTTCGGTCGACCGGATCGGCCGACCGTAAGAGTTCCACTCTCAGGCAGAGCTGCGGTCGCCCGAGTCGGCCGACCGTTTTCCCCAACGGTCGGATTTATGACCGTTGGCGGTCGGCCGGCCCGGTCGACCGATAGCTGTCAGAAGTTCTGACAGTTTCCAACAACTCTATTTTTCTAGACGGATTTTGTTGGGTTTCACCCCAACGACTCTATTGAGCTGTGTAGGCTGTTTTCCATCCCCTATAAATAGTGAGACTATTTTACAAACAAGATACAAGATTTACATACAAGATTTATATGCAAAAATTCAAGTTTTCAAAGCTTAGCCTTTTAGCAAAAAGATTTTCAATTGAGCCAAAATTTTCAACCCTTTTCTTGAAGCAATCCTCTACTTCTCTCTAGTCTTTTGCACCACACAATCCCAAGGTATTATCTCATCATCTTGGTTATAGGATTGTGCAAGTGAGCTTTTTGATCAAGTGTGATCAACCTTTCTTCATTGTGAGAAGTTGTAGAGGCATCGGCCTCAAGCGAGCGGGTGTACTCCAAGTGGGTGTTGCGGCACCGCGAGAGATAGGACAAGTGTGTCCTTGTATTGACGATCCGGTGGGATCATCAATAGTGGAAATCCTTCAAGTGTGAAGGCGGGGACGTAGAGCGTGGCTCGAACCTCGGAAAAATCTTTGTGTTTGCGATTGTCCACTTTTCTCTAAACTCTATCTCTCTATTACTTGCTCTATTAATTGCTTATTCTCTTGCAAGTTCTTTTAATTGTGCTTATTTGTTAATTAATTTTTAAATCTGCATTTATTGTCATTTTATATAGCCATCACCTATTCACCCCCCTCTAGGTGATTTCAATTGGTATCAGAGCCAAACCCTTACACTTGGTTTAACCACCTTAGGGAGATCCTTATAGTTGGCTATATTTATTTGTGCATTTTCATTTGTTGTGCATTCTATATTTGTATTCATGGCATCAGTTGATTTTTCTAGCATCAAGTCCCCACCCAAGTTTGATGGCTTGAACTTCCCCATTTGGAAGGTCAAAATGAACCTCTTTCTTAAATCCCTAGGAGTTAGAGTTGCTAGGGCCATCACCAAAGAATTTATTGAACCCCTCACTGATAAGAAATCATGGTCCGAAGATACCACTAAGGACTATGAGGCAAATGCTAGAGCCCAATATGCATTAACACAAGCCTTAAATGAAGATGACCTATCACGCATCATAAATTGTAAATCGGCATTTGAGGTTTGGAATGTTTTGATTGTGACTCATGAGGGAACGTCCCAAGTCAAAAGATCCAAGATTGACTTGCTTCGTTCTCAATATGAGAACTTTTATATGCTTGAGAATGAATGCATTGATGACATGCTCACTCTTTTCACCAAAATAACAAATGCTTTATCTTCTTTAGGTGACACGATCGACAATGACCAAAAGATTTGGAAGGTCATTCAGCTCTTCCCAAAGCTTGGGAAGTCAAAAGGCAACAACCCTCAAGGAGCTCAACGATCGGGAGGAGATGGACTTCTCCGGCTTCATCGGAAATCTCAAAACGCATGAGATGGAGATGAAAGTAAGAGAAGAAAGGGAGGCGCCAAAGAAGAAAGCCCTCGCTTTCAAAGCCACTCCATCCACTTATGACGAGGAGGACTTATCGGAAGACTACGATGAGGATTTTGCCATGCTCATCCGGAAGGTGGGCAAGATGTTCTATAAGAAGGGGAGGCAAAGCAACTTCCGAAGAGGGAAACCTCAAGGAAGGTTTGAAAGAAAAAGAGAGGAGTCGGGTCCTTGCTTCCATTGCAAGAAGATCGGACATCTCATCGCCGATTGCCCCGCTCTCCAAGCCACAACCTCCAAGAATGGGCCAAAGAAGAAGAAAGTTATGGTGGCCACATGGGATGACTCGGAGTCGGAATCCGAAGAGGAGATCGACACCGCCAACATGTGCTTCATGGCACATGGGGAAGATGCATCAAAGATATATCTTGAAAACTCCATTGATGATGATGAATTAACCATGGATGAGCTTGCTCAATTTTTTGAAGAGTTACAGCATTGATATGAGATGTCACAATCTCAGAATAAGAAATTGAAAAAGGAAAATGATTCCTTGAAAAATAAATTTGAACATATTTTAAAAGAGAAAAATGATTTAGAAAATTCTTTTGAAAAGATGAAAAAGGACTTTGAAAATTATAAAATATCTACTAAAGGAAAAAGCCCCATTTCATCTTGTAACAAAAATGAATTTTTGGAAATTCAAAAACGAGTTGATGTTTTGAATTCAACTCTTAAAAAGTGTGCTTTTGATTTAAACAAATTTGCATCTAGGTTTCCCAAAGGAATAACCCAAGGGAAACACACTCACCATCAACATGCACGGAAACGCACACACACATAAACATGCATTCATGTATGGTAGTGGTAGGATTTATGTTTGCACTCATTGTGGCCGCAAAGGCCATTTAGAAAAATTTTGTTTTGCTAAGCTTAACATGACAAATAAACATGTTTGGGTTCGCCCCGGTACTAACCCTAAAGGACCCAAAAAGATATGGGTACCAAAAGACACACCAAATTTAGTTGATACAGGTGGGTCTTCTTCCTCCAAGACTTAGGGGGAGACGGTGCCCGGGTGGTGGATGCAACAATGCCTAACGAGCATATCATCGCTTGCATCGCTATCTTGGAGGCGCCTATTTTGGAGAAAGCCCTCGGTTTTGGTATTTTCTCCACATAAAAGTTTTATTTTGTTTATATATATATGCATAGGATTGCTAGTTTACCATGTTGTTGTATTGATATGTGTTAGTGTAAACTTACATTTCCATCATGCCTATATGTATGTTTTTGTTTTATCATATTTTATGCCATATTTTTTTGTTTTGTGTCCACATGTCTTAAAATTTGTTATATATGTATTTTGTCAAAACTAAAATAAATATTTAAAACATTTTTAAAGCAAATGCATAGGGTGGCACTTGCGCGCCTCAACTCATATCTAGAGGAATCTCGAGGAGAAATACAGAACCCTTCACCGGGTATTCAGCTTCAACATCTCTAAAATTTGGCTTTATTTATAAAAAAATAAAAAAATAATAAATAATAAAATAGGTATAAAGTTTTGTTGTTTTTTTTTATGTCCAATATGTTTAAAATTTTTGTTTAAAAACTTTTTGATGAAAATATACCTTTTCTGTTAAATTGAAAAGATAAATATTTTTTTTAACTGGTTTTGCTGCTGTCAGTTTTGGGCAAGACCGGCCGACCGGAGCAGTCGACCGACCTTGCCTGGAGAAATTTTTATTTTATTTTTTCTCTGTGGACGGCCGACCGGAGCGGCCGACCGACTTATCTGTCAGTGCTCTCGGGTATTTTCGGTCGACCGGATCGGTCGACCGGGCGACGGGAAACTGCTTTTTACCCATCACTATTTAAAGCCCTTTATCTCATTTTCACTCTCTCACCTCCGCGACCCCTCACATTTCCTCTCTCAAAAACCCTAACAACCCTAATCCATCTCATCCAACTCAAATCCAACCCTAATACTTCCTATAATTTCCTGGATCTTCAGTCTCAGGCCTGATCTACGTGTTTTCTCAAGGAATTTCGGATTGTAGGCTCTTGATCTTCAATCCTTCAAGGTAAAAATCATATTTTTCCTTAGATCTTGCTTTCAATCTTGTTATCCATCTTATTTTTGTTAAGATCCTTCCTTCATCTAGACTAGATCAAGCCCTCACCTTGTTATTTTTCTATTTTGACCTAGATCTAACATTTCAACCTAAAAATGCCTAAAAGATCTAGATCCGAGAAGGGAAAGTCCATAGCCCCTTCTTCCTCTACCAAAACCAAATCTCCTTTTGTTTCCACCCATGCAGAACATCGATACATTCTCATTTCAGAGAGAACTATAATTTCTGGTAGAAGTGTGGTTCTTCAAGATTTTGAACACCTTAATATACCACAAATTTTGAGGAACAACTCTCTGGATCTTTTCATGTCCATTAGGGAACCCGTGTACACCTCACTCATACCATACTTTTATACTAATCTGTCTTATGAGGGTAACCGGGTTAGGTCTAGGGTTCTTGGAAGAGACATTGATATCTCTCTCCAAGAATTTGCTGATCTTCTGCATCTCTCCTGTGAGGGAGTAGATGTCTATTCCTTTGACCTACATGACTTTGAGTATCCGGCCGGTGAGTCTGCGCTCACCGCGTCAACCTTGATTCACGGGGATGACAACCCGGACTAGTGAGAAATGAGGAAGTGAGATACTTCACTCTCACTGCTCAAGTTCTCGCTAAGTTTATCTTTTATAACATCATGCCCAAGTCGGGAGAATATAGTCATGCCAGGGGACCTGTCCTATTGATTATCTATTGCCTTCTGAAAGGCATCAAGATTAACATCCCCCGGTTTATCATCTCCCACATGACTTCAGATCATGTTTTTGTCCCCACTAGGTGAAATCACCTAGAGGGGGGGTGAATAGGTGACGGCTATATGAATATGACAATAATGCGGAATTAAAAATTCTACTTAACAATTAGCTCAACTAAAAAGGACTTGCAATATAAAAGACAATAAATAGTGCAAGAATTAAAGAGAGTTTGAGTTTAGAGAAACTTGAGCAAACGCAAACACGAGTATATGTTTCTGAGGTTCGAGCCACGCTCTACGTCCCCGCCTTCACACTTGAAGGATTTTCACTATTGTTGATCCCACTGGATCTCCAATACAAGGACACACTTGTCCTATCTCTCGTGATGTCGCAACACCACTTGGAGCACACTAGCTCGCTTGAGGCCGATGCCTCTACAACTTCGCTCAAGAAGAAAGATGATCACACTTGATCACAAATAGCTCACTTAGCACAATCCTATAACCAAAATGTAGAAGTAGAACTTGGGATTATGAAGTGCAAAAGACTAGAGTGAAGTAGAGGGATTAGCTTCAAGTAGGTGTTTGAAAATTTTGGCTTTGGAAATCTTTTCTAAAAAGGCTTTTGAAAACTTTGTAAATATCAAATGTAAATCTTGTCAAAATCTTGTGTCTAATCATGCTGAAATGACCCACTATTTATAGGGGATGAAAAACAGGGTAAGATAGCTAGAGAAATTCGTTGGGGTGAGATCCTAACAAAATCTATCAGAAAATAGAGCTGTTGGAATCTGTCAGACTTTTCTGACAACTACCGGTCGACCCGGCGGTCGACCGTCAACGGTCATATTTTTGACCGTTGGGGGAAAACAGTCGGCCGCCCGGTCGACCGAAACAAACAGAAAGCACTGACAAGTGCCCGGTCGACCCGAGCGGTCGGCCGACGTGCACACATGCACAGTTGTGCGCGTCGGTCGACCCGGGCGGTCGACCGGCCTCTGTCAGATCTGATAAAACAGATTCTGCAGAAAACTGGGAAAGGGTTTTAGGTTCTGATCTTTTTAGTTTAAGGACTTTGTAAATAATGTTTTAGTCCTAATACACTTAAGAGTATGATCATAGATCAATACTTAAACATGTTAGATCATTTTGATAAAAAACCTTTAATAAAACTTGTTTCTCTAAAATTGTTTTTCCAAAAACATGGTATTCCTAAAACTAATTTCCAAACTTAGTTTTGACAAAATATTCTGAAATAAGGATTCTTTTTAAGTCATGAAGCAAACTAAGTGTGTGTGAGTGACAATCCCAAATAATCTACTTCTATCATCTAGGTTTTGACAAAATGTCTAAAAAGAAAAGTAAAATACAAATCTTTGGTCTTTTCTTCAATGTCTTGATCCCGAAGCTTTCTACCGTGCTTGGCTTGGGAATTGCAAATCTTTAGCGGCGTCCAAACTTGTGAGTCTTGATTGTGGAGCCGTCAAATCAACTTGTTTTAACCTGAAATCCTTTTAAACATGATTGTTAAACTCATAACTAAATATGGTTTGTTATCATCAAAATATCGGGCTAATGGCCTTTGGGCCAACACTAGGCACTTGCCTTATGGGTGCTTATCTCTTATCTTCTAAAACAACTTGATTTTGACTTGTCCTCTGTGAAACCCACAGACTCCTCTGTGAACCTGAACAACACTCTTCTGAAGAGGATGCAAGTTAGGATGCGTCATGATGCACCCCAACAGCCTGCATTTCCTCCTCCTTCTTCTGTTCCAGGGTCCTCTTCTATTCCAGGGTCTTCCTCTGCTCCAGGGTCTTCTATTCCATCTGACCTTCAGGCTTTCATTTCTTCTGAGCTTCGAGCTCAGTTCTAGGAGCATCAGTCTTGGGTTTCCGCTGAGATCCAGCAGCACCACACCCAGATCACTGCGGAGATAGCGACACATCGTGAGGAGATGGCCACTCGCTACCAAGGACTTCGCAACGACATGTGCTACTTTGCTGATTCCATGCGATACATGGATTCGCAATTTGGTGCACTGTATGTGAAGTACAATATGCAGGCTCCAAACCCTATGGCGTATGCCCGGCCACTTCCTTCCTCCGGCCCTCCGTTTTCGGTCAGGCCTCCTACAGCTCCACCAGCACCACAGCCAGCGGTCGCTGCTATTGATTCTGAGGAGGAGGATGATGAGGACGATGATGATGATGATGCTGTTATGACTGATAAGGATGCAGAGGTTGCTGCGGGAGATGAGGACGACTCGTCTGAGGAGGACGATTCTGACGATGAGGAGTGATTTTCCCTTTTGTTGATGATGTCAAAAAGGGGGAGAGATATTTATGAGACTCTCTGGGCTGTAGTACTTTATTTTGTATTTTGTGTATTTTGGGTTGTAGTATTTTGTTTTATTATGGACATGTATTGTGTGGGCATGTGTTTGTTTTATAGTTATTTGTTTTGTATGGACATGAGTTACTCTTTTATGGCATCCTTTTTATTGCATATGTGTATTTATGCATGGTTGATTGGCATGTGTTTCATTTCCATATACTAATGTGTTTATGCCTGAGTATCTCTTTGATATATGCATGTGTTGAGGGGGAGCTTCACTTGAAGTCTCCACCCAAAATATTTGTGATAACTATATATGTTTTGTCATCATCAAAAAGGGGGAGATTGTTGGCCCAAAGGCCATTAGCCCGATATTTTGATGATAACAAGCCATATTTAGTTATGTTTTAACAATTTTGTTTATATAAGTTTCAGGTAAAAATAATAGTTGATTTAACGGCTCCAACTCAAGACTCACGCTTTTGGACGCCGCAAAGAATTTGGATCCCGAGCCTAGCACAATAGAAGCGCTCTCGGATCAAACAAGAAGAAGAAACTCAAGATTTGTAATTTTCTTTATATTTTTTATTTTTAGATGATTTTGTCAAAACCTAGATGATAGAGGTAGAATATTTGGGATTGTCACTCACACACACTTAGTATTGCTTCATGGCTTCAAAACAATTTTTCTAACTTAGTTTTTAGATAAAACCATATTTGGAAAAATCAGTTTTTAGAAAAATCACTTTTCATTTTATCAAAAGGATTTTTATCAAATGTTGTCCTAATATGTTTGAGTGATGATCTATGATCACACTCTAAGTGTTATAAGACCTAGAACCTTGTTTTAGGAATCCTTACCCAAAAATGTTTTAACCAAAATTTCCTTTCCCTTTAGCAGACTCTGGAAAACAGACCTGACAGAGTCCGGTCGACCGAACCAGACGACCGACGTGCACGGCTGTGCATGTGTGCACGTCGGCCGACCGCCTGGCCGACCAGAATCAATGTCAGTGCTCTCTGTTTATTTCGGTCGACCGGATCGGCCGACCGTAAGAGTTCCACTCTCAGGCAGAGCTGCGGTCGCCCGAGTCGGCCGACCGTTTTCCCCAACGATCGGATTTATGACCGTTGGCGGTCGGCCGGCCCGGTCGACCGGTAGCTGTCAGAAGTTCTGACAGTTTCCAACAGCTCTATTTTTCTGGACAGATTTTGTTGGGTTTCACCCCAACGACTCTATTGAGCTGTGTAGGCTGTTTTCCATCCCCTATAAATACGGGACTATTTTACAAACAAGATACAAGATTTACATACAAGATTTACAAGCAAAAATTCAAGTTTTCAAATCTTAGCCTTTTAGCAAAAAGATTTTAATTGAGCCAAATTTCCAATCCTTTTCTTGAAGCAATCCTCTACTTCTCTCTAGTCTTTTGCACCACACAATCCCAAAGTATTATCTCATCATCTTGGTTATAGGATTGTGCAAGTGAGCTTTTTGATCAAGTGTGAGTAACCTTTCTTCATTGTGAGAAGTTGTAGAGGCATCGGCCTCAAGCGAGTGGGTGTGCTCCAAGTGGGTGTTGCGGCACCGCGAGAGATAGGACAAGTGTGTCCTTGTATTGAGGTTCCGGTGGGATCACCAATAGTGGAAATCCTTCAAGTGTGAAGGCGGGGACCTAGAGCGTGGCTCGAACCTCGAAAAAATCTTTGTGTTTGCGATTGTCTACTTTTCTCTAAACTTTATCTCTCTATTACTTGCTCTATTAATTGCTTATTCTCTTGCAAGTTCTTTTAATTGTGCTTATTTGTTAATTAGTTTTTAAATCCGCATTTATTGTCATTTTATATAGCCATCACCTATTCACCCCCTCTAGGTGATTTCACCAGTGACCATCACCGCTGAGCAAAATCTAGAAAGTGCACTTAAGGACCTTGCGCTTGACAATGATGCAACCAAGTTGATGTACTTGTCCTTCTTCTTCCTGTCTTCTTGTGGGTTTAGCAGCCAGCTCTGCTGCGTCTACTCTAGGGTGTGGTGTTGTTGGAACAGGGCAACGCGGTCCAGGTCGAGATTGCGGCTGTGCTCATCGGCGCTTGTGTCATCGACGATGATCTCGAATGAGCCACCTTAGTGATTTGCAGTGCATTATTTGGGGCTCTCACTGCTGCATTGGTTTGGATTCTTGTATTCACTTGTGGAGATGATTGACTTAATGACAAGAGAAAGGGATAGGAAAAAGGGAAGCCGTTTCTTGTGTAATTTTTTGATTAGTTTGGATTCTATGAGTTTTTAAAAAAAAATTGATTTGTACTGTTTTTTTTGTGGGATTTGTCTGTTAGAGGATGCTAACTGGGCGAGGGTGATGGGATAGGTTTTGGGTTCGCTGTGTTCGTGGTGCATATCGCTTCGAGTCCCATGACTGGGATCGAGATCAACCCAACCAGGAGCTTTGGGGCTGCTGTTATCTACAACCAGCATAGGGCCTGGCATGATCATGTATTAAAAATTTGCCTTTAATTTCTTCTTCTTCTTCTCCTTTTTTTTAATAGACTTTTTTTTTTTTTTGACAATTCTTGTGTTTAGTTTGATTTGTTTGGTAGTGGATTTTCTGGATATGGCCATTTGTAGGAGCGCTGGCAGCAACAATGTACCGCTAGTACATCTAGAGAGCAGCGATCATTAAGGCTCTGAGCTCGATCATGAGCAACCCCAACAACTCCGACAACTCTATTCTTATTTTATTTCTTGATGGTTTGCTCTGTGTGCATCATATATGTACTTTTTTTTTTTGGGGGTGGGTTGGGTGGGGCGGGGGGAAGGCGTGGGGGTGTTTTGTGTGTGTTTAAGATGTGTAATGTAAGGAGAGAAGTGCAACTCTGATTTGTTTCTTTAACTTTGATTCAGAGGGCGAGTGGGATTAATATGGTTATCGTGTTCTTCTTCTTCTCTCTTCTTCTTTAATTTATGAAATTATGATTGTTATCTTGTTGTCTCTATCTCTGGGCTAGTGGAGAGCTGAAAAAGGGACACAAGTAGAGAGGGAGAAATTAGTATCAATTGATGCTTTTATTTAAAGGTTCGGGGAGCTCGAATTATTATCACGAAAGCAATTTTTGCTGTCGAAATCAGAACGCGAAGAAGTACAATGATAACCTGATAAATATGATTGCAAGTGGGAAAGGATGCCCATGAGTCCGAGCTCGTTGCTGCATGTGTACGCCCAAAGAAGACGGAGAGAAGCCAATTAGAGGAAAGTGTGATGTGTGAATTTAATGTCTCTGGTAGAAATTATATTAAAAGTTACAAAGTTGAATGTAACATTGTGTTTCAAAAAAAATATACATATATTTTCTTTAAAGAAATAACAAAATATTAAGTATTTAAAGATTTGATTTATATATAAATTATATATAATAAGAGGGTCACTCTCGTATTGACACGTAAATTAAACTTCTTATAATCTCTTATAATGTGATCTTTTATAAGAAATTTAATCTATGTGCCAACGTGAAATTGAGTCTCTTATTTTATGTGGCGCATGAACCTTCGATGCAATTAACCCCTACCGCTCCCGGGCTCCAGCGCTCTCGTGTCCCAGATCTTCCCCACCGAACTGTTTACACAAATAAAAATAAACGGACGGTCAGGATCGCCCCAACACAACCCAACCGAACTTTCTCGACCTTCCAATCCACTTTCCTCTAAAACCTTCCTCTTTCTTCGCCAAACAGTTAACCCCGGCAGCCCACCAATAAAAGCTTCTTATTTATTTGTTTGTTTATTTTATTTTATTTTATTTTTCCTCTTTTCTGGAAATCAAATCGGCGGATAATTTCTCAGAGATTGTACTCTCTGTATAGCAAATCAGCTGCGAACTTCACTGCACGCAATAAAGCTTCCCCAAAAGGTAAAAATTAAGACAAACTCTCGGAGAAACCCGAGTTTTTTTTTCATTTTTTTTTGCCCTTAAAATTTTCATTTTCACTAGATCACTTCCCAATTTGATTGGGATCCTTTTGAATGTGTATTTTATTCCCAGTTTTGGAATGGGATTGAGAGTTCTATTCCTAGACTTTGATATGATAGCCTTTTCTTAGAAAATTTCTGTAGTCTAGAACTCATTATCTGTGGTTAATTCAGTTTGATTTATATATTTTGAGTTCTCATACAAGGTTATATCGTAATTAATCTGTTTTATTGTTAGCCGATGGGTTGTAGGTTGTCTTTCGTTAGCTTATTTTTAAAAATTATCAGGGTTTTGATTCTGTGGCAAGTTGGTATGGATATTTTTATGAGCGGCATGAGTTGCTAAAATTTTGACCTAAGAGAGGGAAATTGAGGTACTTTGATCAGATTTACCGTGTATTTTTGTGATGCTCTATGGCCCTGGGTTTGGAATTATGGAGTTTTGGGAAGTGTAGACGTTCCTTGTTAAGGTATTCTTAAGTTGAAAAATGTGGTATCTGCCTTGGTATTTGCACAAAATAGTCTTTATTGAGATTAGAGAAAGTACCATGCTTGCATGCATTTACATTGGGCTCCTCAGTGGTCATGAGTATTTTATTGTGCCAAAAGTTCAAGATGGAAGTAGTCAGTTATTAAGAATCCTAAGTTGGTTGTAGGTACTTTTAGGTTGAATTTTGAGTTCTAAGATTGATTCATTTGGAAACTTTTAGGGTCATTTTCTTATCATCCTCCAGAATATGTCACGTTTTTATATAAACACATGACATCTTAACATTTGCAAATTGACTCTAAAAATCATTTAAGTAGGGTCAAGCACGCACCTCCTGTTTGTTTCTTAGTTTACCAGTTAGAAACTTAGAAACACATGGAAAATATTCCCAAATTTGGGAGAAGATCCATTAAATAATACGGAATATACTAAACATACAAAATAAAGAAGTGGTGGGTTTTGAGATTTCACGTGTTTATATAGAAATATGAAAGTATTTGAGGGCAACATGCAAAAATCCAAAAAGTTACTACCTACTTTCTGTCTTTTGTTTCCGAGGCTTTACTGGAAAGATTTCCTGCCCAAGTATATGATTTTGTAATTTGTGACAGCCAAGACATTTGAATCTATGTTCTCTTAGAATAACAAAAATGGTAATTATAATTATGCTTGCTAAGTAATTATAAATGTTTGTTCAATGCCAACTATTCAAGATTTTTGTGCATTTTAATTTACTTGACTTGCAAGTGTTATGTTTGATTTGGGCTTTTGGAGCTCTAGTTGTGGTTAACCAATTTCTGCAAGGGAGGATATGGGAATATTGATCTGGAAAGAAAGGTGTTTTGTTGGGTATATGGTAGCTCCATAAGACATTAATTCACGTGCATGTTGGGATTTGAGAATTTCAAGATGGTGGACAGGGGCGGAGTAAGAACTTTGAAGGGGGGGGGGGGCACTGCACATAACTAATATCTATCCTACAATCATACATATATAGATAGACTGATGTCATTCTGGAAAGATTCGAGGCCGAATCCTTCTCATTCAAATACAACCCTCCGACATTGGAATACAAGATCCACTCTGTTGAAGTTGATCTATATTATTTTAAGTATCTATAAAGCAAAAATCAAGTGTTTTGAATATTTTTTGCCCATCCATTAAGCGACGCAAAATGGACAACCAAAAGTAATGAGTTGGTTAGATCTATGTCTTTAGACATACAAATTCTCGATCCGGCCATTTGATCATGATCTAAACATTTAAAATCCCTACAAACCAATTTTTGTTAGGTTTTAAATGTTCTACACCGTTAAACTAACCAACTCACTATGTAGACTGTCTGTTTTTTTCCTACTAGATGCATGGGCAAAAAGAATTCAAAATACTTGATTTTTTGGTTTATAGATAATTGAAATAATATAGATGAACTTGAACGGAGTTGATCTTGTATTCGAATGTTGGATGTTGGTATTTTAGTGGGAAGAATTCAGTCTCAAATCCTTCCGAAATGACACAAGTCCATCTATATCTTTATGATAAAGATAGATGATATAGATAGACTTGTGTCATTCCGGGAGGATTCGAGGCCGAATCCTTCCCACTCAAATATAACCCCACGACATTCAAATGCAAGATCCATCCCGTTGAAATTGATCTTGCATTTGAATGGGAAGGATTCTGCCTCGAATGGGAAAGATCCATTCCTCCTTGATGGAAGGGCAAAAACTATTCAAAATACATAATTTTTGATTTTTAGTTAATTGAAATAATGTAGATCAACTTTAACGGAGTGGATCTTGATTCAGATGTCGTAAGTTTGTATTTAAGCGGGAAGGATTCAGCCTCGAATCCTTCCGGAATGGTACAAGTCTCTCTCTCTCTCTATATATATATATATATATATATATATATATATATATATATATATATATATATATATATATGTTGTACAAATACCAAATTAACTATCTTTTTATGCTAATGAGGTTTGGTTCACTGGTAAAGAGATGAGAGTGAGTTCTAGGTTCAACTTCCGACTATAGCCTATGTTTCAGAAAGAACTTTCTTTTTTCATTTTGAATGCCCCCCCCCCCCCCCCCCCCCAAGAATAAGGGCCAATTCTCTAAATGGATGTCAAGAATCAAGATGAATGATACAATACAAGTATATAGAGCAAAATACTTTTAAGGTTGGTGGGGGGAGGTACACCTAACTAATATCTATTTGTCATATAATCACATATCAAATTATTATTATTTTTCTTTTTTGAGAGAGGTCGCATAATTCACCTAACAGATGTCAAGATAAATGACACCATATTATTCAAGTTACATACTATTAGAAAAGAAAAGATTATTCAAGTGATAGAAAAAGAAGTCTTGAGTTTTAAAAATAAATACTGAGCCAAAGTCATTTATAGACAAACAACAAAAATGGGAAAGCAAAATTCATTATTGAAAGAAAATCTTATATAATTACGACAATTGTAAATTTCACGATTCATTAGTTTTAGTCACTAAGTTTCTCAAATTTTGAAGGAAGTCAAAATAGACTATAGGACATTATCTCATGTTCATTCAAAATATTATCGAAACAAGAAAAGGAGTTCTCAATGGTTCAGTAAAATTATAAGAAATATGTTAGTGATTTATAGGTAATGTCGTTCAGTGAATGCTCACCAATAGTCGGTTGTGATTCCAAAGAGGCAACCTTTGGATTTTAAGAATATCGATTGATCATGTCTCTATTAATGAGTGGTTACTATTCACAGGGGTCCCAATAGAACTATTGCTAATGGGTCTTAGGAGAAATTATTATTTTTGAACAAAGTTTCATTGTAGTAATTACCACTCCAATCTTTTACATGAAAGCTGCTTTGACTACCAAAGCATTGGGCACACACAGAGCTCTAGGGTGGACTCAAATATGAAGAATAAGTAAATTAGATGGCTAGTGCATACATATGAAGGGATTTTTTTCCAAATCTCAGATAGGGTAGGTGCCCTACCTGTGAACCTTTCTGCTCCACCCTTGTTGGTAATTGTGATTTTATACACCTCTATTGGATTGCGTCTTGATGTTTGGGAAAGTGATCAGAAGCTAAAGGATTTCATAGGCATTTTGTGTGTTTTACTATGTGAACCTAATGTGAGATGTATGCTCGAACCTTATCCCATCAGAGAAGTATGATTTGTGCCAATATGTGATTTATATGTATATAGAAACTGATTAAAGTCTTTGCTTAATTTGGACGTGCAGAGATATTTTGGGGAAAACAATGTGAAATAAATACTTTGGTTGGTATTCCATTTGTTTTACTATGTGGATTCTAATTCTAGATTATGCTTAAACATATTCAGTCAGAAAAGTAGGATTGAGGCACTACATGATCTCATTGCACACGCTGGACTTCTACTAACACAGAAACTACAAACTGATTTGACATGATGTACCTGCAAGCATTCCGTAACTGGTTGATTACTTGTTTGATTTGGACTTGCCCAAATATGGGAGTGAATCTAAGCCGTTATAAGATGTAGGCGCATGATGCATGCATTTGGGTTGATTATGATGATAATTTTTCTCCTGGACTTTAGAATAATTTTGTACCTTAATGAAAATTGCTTGTTTGGTTTCGGATTCCTAAATTTCTTGTTTTATTTATTTGTTCAAACAATTTACTCACATACATTGTCTACTTTGGAAGTCCCTGTTAGATGCTTCATTTTAGAGATTTGGATAGTTTATTCTGCACTCATTAGTATTATGAAACTTCTTGAAGGGATAGTTAGCATGATACACTTTTACCTTTTGCTTTTCAGCTCCGTACTTGGTCTGCAAATTCTTCTAGTTCCAATTTGCTGCTGGAGTCTTATTGGCATCATGACCTCCTCTCTGCATGACTTGTCTGGTACATGTCTGTAAATTCCTATGATTTCATGTATTGGATTATAAGTAGGATATGCTTTGAATGCCTTACTAAAGTTGCAGCATATTATTAAATCAAAATGCTGACAGCATCCAATGTTTTCTACCGCCTTCTCTTTGTAGTTAGTACCCTATATATTCAGTTAGAAAGAACTCAAAGTGCATGAATCTTGAAGGTACCATTACAACCTTTTGCTTGTTACAGATGTCAAGTTATAATCCTTCAAAACTGGTATGGTGCTGGGTGAAGGAAAATTGTCTAATATTGTAATATGACAGTTTGCGGAATAGAAAACAGAGTATGATGTGGCAGATTTAATACTAAGTAATGCTCTTAATTGTTTTAGTATGTTATTCTTTACTTGTCCCCTACTAGCTATTTTTCGGAACATTTGGAGGCGTTCAAAAATTTTCAAATAATTTTACTTCTAAATGTTTTCTTAATCGCTTATGATGTGAATATCTTAATTCTTAGTATATTATCTCTGAAGTACCATGCGTACTATGTCTTATTTGTGTCTGTGCTGTGGGTGTGAAATTGTGTTTACCAAATATGTATCTGTATGATTACGTGTGTATGTGAGTGCATCATCAGGTATTTACCTGTCTCTTCATGCGCAAATTTTAGTAAATTTTGTATATGCCAATATTGTTTATATGTTTGTATGAGATTGTTTCACGGCATTAGAAGCATGTGGTCCATTTGGCGTATGGAGGTATCTGATTGTGTAAGCTTCAATATGGGAGCAACTTTCTGCGGGAAGGAATTTGTTTTTTCTCTTAGCCGTGATGGTCACAAGCATATGGTTCATTGATACATTGTATGGGTGCGTCTGATTATGCAAGCTTCAGTATATGAGCAACTTCGTGAGGAAGAGATTTTGTTCTCTCTACTTTTGGCAATAATGGTTTTTATGTTCATTGATTATGCCAAAGTGGACAATTGCAATTCTGAATATGGATAACAATTTTTAATTAACTTGTACACCCTCTCCTCCCAACATTCATGCAAGCACACATGATATAATACGGGTTAGGATCGTAATCACCTTCAAATTGAGAACAGAAAGCTGGGGTTACAAGAAGAAATAAAATAAGGAATTAGGGTTTAAGATAATAATCGGATATATTTGTGCTTCGCACCCATTGCGCTGGCTTCACACCCTGCTTACATCACGGGCTTCACACTTCAATACTTAAGAGCACATTCAAGAGAATTTAATTAGAAAAATTTTAATTCATTCATTGTCTACTAATAAAAAATTACTGAGGCCTATTTATAGGCTTTACAAAAGTCTAGCTCCCAGTTATCACTGATGTAGTACTAAAACAATAAAAGAAAACACTAAACTCAAAAATAGACTAAGGCATAAAAAATAACTAGCAGCTAGTGATGTCCTCATCATTTCTCATGGGGTGGGAGAAACTCGGCCCTGCCGAGTAAGGCTTCCCTTACGAAGCATCTTGATCGGGCCAAGGTGGTGGTCGTGACAACAATGCTAGTGCATCACATCGAAGCCAAAGTGGTGGAGGTGGAACTGGCTTCCGTGACAAACATGTGGCCATCGATGGGAGCTCGAGCAAGATGCATGCAGCTTGACAGGTCAACTCAGCTCCACTGTAATCTAACTTATATATCATTATACTAATCTCTTGTGAAACTGGCTCCTGAATAAGGATCTGCAAGGGATCGTACACATCGGGCGATTTTAAGAAAAGCTAGGTCCTTATAGCTGCCACAGTTCTAGATTCATAGAAGGCTCTATTGGAAGATCTACATGGGTCTCAATAGGCAGCTTTAAAACTTTCATAGACTGTGGGGTAATCTCCTTACTGTGACACCAACTCAGCAACAACTTATGGCCTTGGCTTATCAACATCTTCTAGCTTTGGTTCTGGATCTTTAACAACCTCTAACGTCCGACTTTCTAGCATTTTCACCATGCTAATGAGGATCACTTTACATTCAACGATCAGATCGCTGAATTGTGACCCTTTGATGTGTGGAACATACTGAGTATGAAGAAGCTTTTGTAAGACAAGTCAATCTTGACAATCGATATGACTGTCTTTTAACCATCAATAAGCTTTTTTAGCCAGTTTTATTTGGGCATAGTGGCACTTCTGTGCAGGTGTCAAGGAGAAATATCTGAAGAAATTTTTAAGTTAGTTTTCTCACTTTTCATACTCATCATGATCATTAAAACTCCGAAAATACGAGAGAGCTGCATACATGTCCCTTTCAACCTCATTCTCATTAGCATCAATATTTATATCACTTCCACAAAAGTAAAATTTCATAGAGTTAAAATTAAAATTTCAGTGCAAGAAACTCAGAAATTACCCCAAGGAATCACCGTTCTGCTGCATGAATAGTAAGGCTCCAAATAAAGGTTTGTGGAGGTCAGATTTACTACCCAACTGTTGTAAATTTTGTCCAGTAGCTCCAGAATTCAGTTACGATCCCAACGTTTTAGATGGAACTCGAATCAGACTCCGAACGGGCCTGAAACAGGATTTGAATCAAAATTGCGCAGGATGTACTGAACTGACTCACTGTGTCAACTCGCTCCTGAGTTAACTGAGTTGTCTGACTCGACTCGGTCGGGCTTGGCTTGATCTAGGCTCAGCTTGGATCAGGTTTGGTTTGATGCAAGCCGGTTTGGTTCAGTTGGGCCCGGGTTGGTTCGAGTAAACTAAGTGATGGATTATCAGCTGCGGGTCAGGCTTGGGTCAAAAGACATGATCTGACCCTATTAGCACCCAAATAAAAACCCACTCATTGTTCTCCCTCTCTTGCTTGAGGCTTCAAGATTTAGGGCTTCAAGCCCTGTAGAGTTGGTGGCGGTGAGGGAGGATTGAGGCAGCGCCGCGGCGGTCGTCAACTGTTGGCGGCGTCGGTGAGGAGCTCAACCGAGAACACGACGAAGACGCGATGGCGATGTGCTGTGGTGTGGTGTTGATGACGAAGACACGATGGTGATGGGTTGTCAATGGCAAAGCTTAGCGAAGCTCTGACGGATCTGTTGATCAGAGGTTTGAATATGTTGATCAGAAGTTTGGAGATGTCAATCGGAAGTTTGGAGATGTCGATCGGAGCTGATAGATGGTGACAGTGAAGATGGAGGTGGGGTTTGGGGGTGATGGCGGAGGATGCCAGGTGTAGGCGGTGGTGGGCGAGGGTGGCGGAGTTGATGGCGGTGTTTTTGTGCTGGAGGTGATTGGGATGTGGCGGCCGGGTGGTTGGGTTGATGTGAGGGGGATCAAGGAAGAAAAGAATGAACAATGTGGAGGATGGTGAGGATGCTGGTGATACTGTTCTGGCCGTGGGGGGGTTGGAGATGGTGAGGATGTTGGTGATGATGGTGCTGGAGATGAGGGTTTTGATGTTGATGGTGGAGATGATGATGGTGGTGATGGCGGTGGAGGCGACGATCGTGAGGACGGTGGTGGGGGAAGGTGGAGGGGGAAGGTGGCGGCGATGGATTGCGGGTGTCGGGTTGATGTGGGAGAGATGAAGATGAACAGTAAGGATTTTGATTTATTTCAGATTTTTGAAGGAAATTTTGGAAAATTTTGGCTACAAATTTTTTTTGAGAATGGATCTAGGGATTTAGATTTTGGAGCAAGGGCTAGGGTTTGAAGGAGAGGAAAACAAATTTGGTAGGGGATTGAGACCTAAGCTCCGATACCAAATTAATGTAATACGGGTTAGGGTCGCAATCACCTTCAAATTGAGAATAGAAAGCTAGGGTTTTGATAAAAAGAAATAAAATAAGGAATTAGGGTTTAAGAAAATAATCAGATAGATTTGGGTTTCGCATCCCTTGTGCTGGCTTTATTCCTCTTACATCATGGGCTTCATACCTCAATACTCAAGAGCACACTCAAGAGAATTTAACTGGAAAGTTTTAATTTATTCATTGTATACTAATAAAATTGTATGCTAATAAAAAGTACTGAGGTTTATTTATAAGCTTTACAAAAGTTTAGTTTCCCGTTATAACTGATGTACTAAAACACAATAAAAGAAAACATTAAACTCAAAATAGACTAGGGCATAAAAAATAACTAGCAGCTGGTAATGTCCTCATCAACATACCACTCTTCTCCTCTAGTTGATTGTGGTCTTTCTTGATTTTAGATTGAGGTTCATACTTCATACTCTTCAGGATCAAGAGGGAAAACTGGAGAGTCCTAATGATAGTCGTTACTTAGTCCTCTCAGTATCATATTAACTAATCATAGGCTTGGATGGCTTATATCATGTGTGTCCTTGGTCCTATAACGCATACTTTTGTGCTCAAGCTGTATGCATTTCCTTAGGTAACTGATTCATTAACAGGGAGGATATGATTAAGAATGAAGGATCGTTTCTTTGATCATGTGTGCGCAGGCATGCTGGGTTATGTGGGTTATCCAGGAAGCATATCTCGTTTTTGGTTTATCTTGTGCTTATATCTTAACCATTGTTATCTTGACATGAATTTTAGCTGCTATAATGCTTGTGTCCACATTTGTTCATTTGATTATCTTCACATTTGCTGCAGCTATAGTGCAGTACTATTGTTTTTTATATTTGATTTGTTAATGATTATGTTTACCTTCAATGTTAGTGACATCTTTTATCTTCACGCTAGATCTATTCACATATCACATTATTTTTTCCTGGTTAATAATGGTCTAGATAGCAGTGGACCTGATGAGCAGCAGAAACAGTCGCAACCAGAGATCCAAAATCAGACTCCTGCAAATGGATCTATCCAACCTGGCATGCCAATGCCACCTGCTTTGTACATGATGCCTTGTGGTCAACTTGAAGAGGGAGCCACTATGGTGATGTTCTAAATATGTTCAATTTATACCCTTCTGGGTTCCTTTCTATTGTCTATATACCCCGATTATCAGTTATACATGTCCGAGCTATTTGGATTGTTTCTGCTCTCTCTCCGCTGTAATTATATAGTTGAGGTTCTTCTATGTTACGTTGTTTTCTGCCTTCTGAGAAAAAAGTCAATGTTTGATTCCTAAAACCATTAGTAAGTTCAATAAATTAACCTACAAACCTTGATGCTCAACCATTTTGTATCATATTCATGATTCATCGGTAATGCTACACTTGTCTGCTAAAAGCCATATATCAGTTGGAATAGCTGAAGTTTTAAACTACAGGATAGTGTTTGTATTTCTTTTCCATTCATATGTTGTGCTGCTAGAAAGTGAGTTTCCATATTGGTTGGACGGACATGAAATACTTTTTTTTTTTTGTTTTAGGTGGATATGTGAGCAAAGGTGTTTTTTTGGTGTGCTTGTACTCTAATATTTCATTCCATCAATTTTTTAGTTTGATTGTTTGAATGTAACTAGAGGCTATTTAGTATTGTGAACATAAATGGTTGTTTTGTTTTCTTTTTACATTATGTATTTTAATATTTCACTGGATTAATTTTCTAATTTGATTATTGAATGTAATTTTAGGATTTTAGTGCCTATTTTGGTGTCAAATTAGTTGACTTTGTGAAGATATATGACAGGCTCAGGCGTACTCATATATAGATCCATACTGTGGAAGCATCATTGCTGCATATGGTGGTCAAGCTGTGGTATGATTTCTCCAGGGAGCTAAACTACATCCAGCTTCTTGTGCTATGTCCTACAAACCATATACAAGACTCCATTTTCAGTTCATATTTAAGTTTGATATACTTGAGCATTGGTGATGCACTTATTGGTTAGCATTGGTGATGCACTTGTTGGTTTCAGATGCATCCACATATGATGGGAATACTTCAACCTGGGGTGCCATTGCCAACTGATGCTGTTGAAGAGCCTGTTTATGTCAATGCGAAGCAATACCATGGTATTTTGAGGCGCCGGCAGTCTCGTGCAAAAGCTGAATCAGAAAATAAACTGATAAAATGCCGGAAGGTATGCTGCAGTAAATAAGCATGCTTCTAATGCCTCTTGATTTATGTATGCTTTTTTTTACTCAATCATGGCGAATCATCTTGCCATAAGAGATAGTTTAAGTGGATTGCCTATCTCAATTCAGTTGTTGCGAACTCATCATTTCTCCTTCCGAATCTTTGGATTTGAAATTTTCGACGAAGATATTGGGGACGTGGTGACTATTAATGCTATCAGAATATTATGCTTAGGTTCATTAGTTGCTAATAGCCTCAAAAAGTTGACTCGAGGCATGACTTAATCATGGCCATAGTTTATATCTGAAACTTTGGGGAGGTTTTTCCCTTTCTTTACCAGTTGATCATTTATATAATCTCAATAAATTTGTTTTATCAATTTCGTTGCGTTCTGAGATGAAGTCACCTGTATCGTCTTATCTCTTTTCTTGGTTGTGTGTGTGTTCACACTTCACACTGTCGTCCAGATAGAGCACATGAGCGATATTATTTTCATTTTGAAAATTCCCATTGAACCTTAGTACTCTAGGTAGAGTTCACTCAGGGCTTCAACCTGCTGATTGCCACTCCCAACTCTTTATCATTGTGACATGAATATTTTATATCTAAATTGGAGGTCCATTCCTGTGAAATCTAATGCGGAAAAATTTCTATTTATTTCTTTTGCTACCTCAGCATAGTACGCTGCTAAAACATCATATTCAGGGGAGCCAAGGCATGCTGTTCTGGAATGGAGATGGGTTTTCATGGGAAAGTTGATGGGTTGCATCTTCAGGATCAAGTATGGTTGGCTTAGTTGGAAGATTTGTTGGAAATCCTTGGTTGTGGAAGTCTATTCCTTTCCTTTCTTGTGCTTGTTAATGAACTGTGAACAATGTTTGTATAGGAGGTGTTGTAAGTTTCTCCGTTGGATTTCCGCTTCTATATTTTTGTTGGCTGTGGACTTTGAGTTCCCCTTCCTATAAAATATCGTCTTTTTGATAATGTCTTAGATTTCCTTGCACACTCTTATCACTGCTACAGTTGTCTTGGAGCCCTTAAGCCAGGAGCTCGCAATCTCACGAGTGGTTGATGATAGCTGTAGTGCTTATCCTATACATGCATGCTCTATGACCGACCCATAGGAAGACACTTGACGGCAGTGATAACTTGAGGCACATGCAGCACCTTTGCTTATCTATTTATTATTAAGCAAGTTTTCTTTTCTGCTCTTACTTTTGTTTGCTTTCATTAATTTTAAAGAATCTTTAGACTTTCAATCTAACGCTTGGCAATTCTAATGCAGCCTTACCTACACGAGTCTCGTCACTTGCATGCCTTGAAAAGGGCAAGGGGATGTGGAGGCAGATTCCTGAACTCCAAGTCAAAAAGTGGGGATGAAGAGGAGGACAAGGACCAAATTTGCAGTCGTCCGTCCTTGGAGAGTCCATGCCAAGCTAACCAGCAGAATGCGAGAAATGCTTCCGAATCCAATAAAACTGAGACTCCTGCATCAGCATCGTAAGATTGATCAGACAAATAAACACAGAAGGAAATAAGCGGACATGTATATAGTATTTCCAGAAATAATCTTTAGTTGAGTAATCTAACTCTTTTATTTCATTTTATTATTACTGTTAGTGTTAGTGTTAATTTACGTTTAAGTTGACCTTTTTGTGTTGGCTTGTTCTGTTCTTGTATGGCTTGAGCACTTATGTGTGATTTTCATGGATCATCTGATATGCATGACTATGCATGTTGTATTGTTTTTTTGCCTAGGTTTTGATGGCCTATAATTGACAGCCTTTGGTGTTTGACCAACGAACATCAAATTGCAGCGAGATACTGTTTGTTAGATTCTGTTGTGTTTGCGAAAGCTGTAGAGTTTGTTTATTATTTGTATTACATTGTTGTTACACTGTGTGCGCTCATTTCCTATGTAATACACTCTCCGTGTATTACATTGTTGTTACTCTCTGTTATTATTTGTATCCATTTATCATTTGGCTAGTTTGTTTGTACTGGTGTGATGAAATTCTCTTGCTTTGCTCATTTCCTATGGTCTCTTTGTAATTTGGACACCCTTGATGAGTTTTGTTTTAGTGAATTTTATGAAAGCTTCCTCAGTGAATTTGTTGATAGGATGACCTATTTCTTGTTTAACAATTGAGATTCCTACGTGCATCTATTTCTGTGACATTACTACCTAGGTACTATCCGGTAATGCATGGTAGTTTTATCCTTTTCAAATGATGTCCAGAAATTATTGATACTTTGGTGCTCCAGATTGTATGTGATATATGGGTGCTAAAGTGATGCATGCTATGTGCCTCTTGATGTGTCCTAAGATTGGAAAAAAAGGGTTGACGGAATGTTGCAGGGGTGAATACTCCTGTGCTTGCTGCAACAAGATGGTGGCCTTTGATCGAGAATTGGCAAAGCAGAAATAATCTATGCTTGAGGCTCAGGGAGGAAATGGGATGCGAGTTTCTGTCCCCAGCACCCACATAGATAATAAGTTATTTAGCGTCCTTGTGTGATGTTTATATGTCGATCAAGTGCTGAAGGCTATATTTACAATCTTTTCTTAGAATCTACTTACTCAGCTATTCAACTATAATGATTGGCATTCAGAATAGCCAAAAAAAAGTAATTTGCATAGAGGAAATCACATGTCGCAGCAACGCCCAACAGCTCTCAGGTAAAAACACCCGATTGTCTGTTAGAAATACAACAAGGTTGTCCTTGTAAGTTGAAACAATAACAAACTTATTAACCTCATTTACTCTTGCTAATAACACATTCTGAACCAAGAGAGGAAAAGAAGAAAAACTCAAAGCGGACAAAAGTTGTGTGTTTAGATGATGAGATAACCGATAACCAATATAACATCTAAGTATACCGAGTGTCTTTGTGATGCAAAAGCAAAAGCTCATAGCCGTAGACCAAACAGGAGGTGGCCGCCTCAGTTGGGGAAAACAAAGGTTGAAGGCGCCCATATCACGCCTACAGAAGTAGGGATTATTCAAGTAGGTTTCAAGATCAGAGCCCAAGCTTTTCACGATGATCCAGTCGGACAGACTGCAATCAGGGGCACTCCGTTTAAAGACAGCGAAACCCAAGTTTCCTGTGTTGCAGGAGCAGTGGTGCAACTCTTGCAAAGAGGTGTGAGTCCTCCCACAATCGTAACATATGGAGGCGGCAGGTGGATACATACCTCCATACCTGCATGAGATCGGCCCCGTCCAGTGACTCCACCAAGTAAGGCACCGCCGTCGTCTCGCATGGATCATAAGCTGGACAAGGATTGAGGCACAGGAAGAAGACTGCCGGCATTGATGTAGATCACTTTAGGAGGGAAACAATTGAAATGATATCAAACTCAATGAGGAGACTTCGATCTCCTTTGCTCAGCCAATAAAAGTGCTCCTTGAGGAATAGAACATCCTCAAAATCGACCTTGGTCCAAGATTCATCTCCAGGCCTAGCAAAGGACAAGTGAGCAGCAGCTCCACCCCAGTAGACTACGATAATCGCAGAGGGCGGCAATGAGAAAACGAGTATTTTGGAGATGAAGTAGCGTAGGAGGTCTTCATGGTGGCAGGTGTAGTGTCGACAGTGACAGTGACAGTTATCAGGATTATGCACGGGGGATTGGGTGGTGATGGAGGGGAGGGAATCAATGTGGGCACCAGTAGTGAGTGAGGGGGTTGAAGAGGACGAGCTTGGGCTGAGCTGTGACATCATCATCAAAGGCCAGCCAACCGTCCTGGGAGGATCCCAGGGTACGGCATTCATGGGGGATTATTTCCAAGGAAACGATCAGGGCATTGCGTTAGAACTCACATTCAGCAGCAGGTGATTGTAGTTGTAGTCCTCCTCCTCCTCCTCCTGTGGCTGATTCTGGTTCTGGTTCTGCTTCTGCTTGTGATTCTGGTGGAGGGGAGCAGCTGTGGCGGGCGGCCTTTGATTGGGATGTGTTCAACTGCATCATCAACAAACCCGTATTAAACAAGAGGAGACCAGACCAGATGTCGTCAAGACGGGAGATGTGCTCCGAGGTCCCGGCCATAAGGTTAGCTGGAAGCTAGACCAATTCCTTTCCTTGTTCCTATGTTTTGACATGGAACAACATTAGATTGGATTCTAGCCGTTAAACTAACCAACTCACTATTGTAGACTGTCTAAAAATCACTGACAACAAGTCATCAGAAAGCAGAGTCTGTACTTCATACGCAAAGCTAATCATAGCCACTCACGCAATGGCCAAGACACAGAGCTCGAAGCCCGCGTCTTAACATCACTGCAATGGCCAAGACGTAGAGCTTGAAGACTGCACCTCAGTATCACTGCAGTACTAAAACGTAAGGGTCGAAGTCCGCGTCTTAACATCACCGCAATGGCTAAGACGCGAGGCTAGAAGCCCGCGTCTCAGCCATCTATGTAATGCCAAAACGCGAGACTCGAAGCCCGCGTTTCAACTATAGAGAAGCCCTACGTCTCGGTTATAACTACATTCATTACTGGGTCAATTACTGTCCATGTAATGAGAAAAGTTAAATCCCCATTATGGAGGATTTTGAGGGGACAATTTTACCCCTGAAACCTCTATAAATAACTTAGTTGGCTATTGAGGACAGTGAATTGAATTAATCGGAAGAAAAAGATCAAGTTGGAGAAATTTGATCAAAATCTTCAACTGAGGAATACTAAAGAGTTCAACTCTTCTGTCAATTTGTTGAGTTCAAGTTTTTGCCCAAGTCTCTTTGAGATCTATTTGGTCCGTCCATACTTCGAAGAGAAGATTCCCAAAAGAATGTTCACCCGGTCAAATAAAAACAAGAATCACTTTCCACCGCTACATCATAAACCCAACATTAAATAAAGAGAAGATTTGAGTTTGAATATCTGCTCTCTCTTGTAATTGGAATATTGATTCATTGTATTCTTTCATTGATTCAAGGAAATTTTACAATTCATTATTTTCAATTTTCCGATACGAAACAACTATTTCTGCCGTTCATTTTGCGCATACTTGATGGATGAGGAAAAAGTATTCGAAATACAATTTTTTATTCTTAACTACTTGAAATAATGTAGATCAACTTCAACAGAGTAGATCTTGTATTCGAACATCGTAGGGTTGTATTTGAGTGGGAAGGATTCGGCCTCGAATAGGCCGAATCCGGAATGACACAAGTCTGCACACATACTCGGCCTCCAGGTATTATATATAGAAGATTCTCTAATTCAATGCAATCAATCAATCACCATATATTTGTGTGCATATATATAATGTAAGTTTGCATTTAAAGCGTTCAAAAGTTGTGTTCGTGTCTCAGAATAGTATTTCAAATTAAATATCTTTCTTGAGAGAAAAATATCCGATGAAATATCAAATATCACCATTATTTGTTGGTTCATTCAAATATCAATATATCATCAAGTTCAGGGGGTCTAACCAAAATCAGATAACATAATATATATAGTTTCATCATCCAGTCAGAACTTGAGTTTTGACTACGCATCAGTTACCAATCTCCAGCAAACAAAGAGTAGCAATTATAAGCCAGAAGATGACTGACTAGAATTATACAAATTCCAACTAGTAGTGGTTTTGAAGGTGAATATGATGGCTAATAATTCTCGGTTTATAGATTTGTATCCTCTTTACAAAACTCGAGCGTTTCAGTGGGGAGTCGGAGTCCTGTGTGTTGGAGGAGAGAGTACAGTAGAGGAAGTGAAGTCATGCCAGGTGCTGTTGAAGACTGCCAAGGAGTCTACGACGAAAGGCGACGGAACAGCAGGCAGGAAAAACGAAGCAGCAGCAGAAAAGACAGTGGTCGGTCGACCGGACCGGTCGACCGACGTGCACGAAGTGCACAGGTGCTCCCAGGTTTCTTCGGTCGACCGGACCGGTCGACCGAAGAGGGTCTTGGTTGCGTCGGTCGACCGGACCGGTCGACCGGAAAGGGTCTCTGTAAGCAACCCAACTCTCTGTTTGTTTCGGTCGACCGGCTCGGTCGACCGTAAGAGGGAGTCGGTCGACCGGCCGGTCGACCGACAGTCGGGTTTTGGGCGAAATCTATTGTTTCGGGAAGTTATGTATTTAAGCCCTGGTTGTAATTTTCTAGGGTTAAGAGTGCTGAGAAAAAGTATAGCTGTTGACTCTCTTGTGTTGATAGAGATCTAGAGCTATTGTAATCCATCTTCCATAAAGAAAACTCTCTCCGTGAATTGCCCGAGGACGTAGGCAAGTTGGCCGAACCTCGTTAGATCTGTTTTTGCGATTGGCTGTTCTTCTAGTTTGTTTTCATTGTTCTTGGTGATTGAGATCAGGTTGGATCTTCTAAGGGTTGTTGTCTCCGAGCACAACAAGTGGTATCAGAGCGTTCAGGTTACGCTTGGGATATTCTGAAGATTCGAAGGGCTCCAGATCTGATCAGGTGGAGATCGTGTGTCGATCTCAGGTCAGAGGCATTGGTGTTCAAGGAGATCGTGTGTCGATCTCAGGTGGACACAGGGAGGGCTCGTTGAATCAGGGGTGGAATAGATCTGGTGAGAAACTCAAGCTAGGGTTTCAAGGTAGAGGTAAAAATCACTTTTTTATCTCAGAAATAGATCTATTTTGCAAGTATTTGATCTTCCGCATAGTTAGAGGGTCAAGGAAAGGATCTCAATGGCAGAGGAATCTAAGTCTGTTAAAACAATGAACAACTCCAGGATTGAAGTTGTTAAGTTCAATGGAACTAACAATTTCGGGATGTGGAGGTGTGAGGTTATGGATGCGTTGAATGCACAGAACCTCGAGGACACGCTCCTTTTGGAGAAGAAGAAGGATACTACCACTGATGATGAGTGGGCAAAAATGAACAGGTCGGCATGTGGCCTGATTCGCTCATGTTTGTCACAAGATATCAAATATTCTGTTCAACATGAGAAGTCAGCAAAGGATATGTGGAATACCCTCGAGAAGAAGTACCTGACAAAGAGCGTGGAGTCAAGGCTGCAGCTTAAGAGCAAGCTGTATTTGTTCAGGATGCAGAGGGGAAGCACAGTAAATGAGCACCTCAACAGGTTTACAAAGCTTCTTACGGATTTGCTAAATGTGGATGCCATTATAAGTGAGGAAGACAAGTCAGTCATTCTTCTGAACTCTCTTCCACCGGAGGAGTATGAAATATTTACAATGACATTCATAAATGGAAGGCAAACCTTAGACTATGATGAGATATCGTCAGCACTGATGAGTTATGAGAAAAGGAAGAATGAGAAACATTCTGGGAGATCTAGTTCATCAGCAGAGGCTTTGGAGGTAAGAGGCAGGAGCTCATCAAGGAAAGGCAAGGAGGTGAGAGGAAGATCGAAGTCAAGACCGGGCTTAAGGGATCTTAAGAAAGACCAGTGCATGTATTGCAAAGAGTTTGGGCACTGGAAAGTTGACTGTCCAAAGTACAAGGGGAAGAAGAAGGAATCAAAATCTGAGGCAAATCTGACAAGAGTGACAAAGGCTGCTAGCAATAAATCACAGGCAGAGGATTCAGATTCAGATTCTTCGGTATTCTCGTTTTCAGTTACTACTCCTGTTGTAGGTTACTCGGGGAAAAACGAGTGGATCCTGGACACAGGTGCTACATATCATGTATGCCCTAATCGAGATTGGTTTACTAGTCTTGAGAAGCTGGAGGGATGTTCGGTCGTCATGGGCGATGATCATCCATGCATCATGGAGGGTGTAGGCACAATTCCTATCAGGATGTTCGACGGGATGGTAAGGGAGCTGAAGGAAGTGAGATATGTCCCTCAGCTGAAGAGGAACTTGATCTCAGTAGGTGTTTTGGAATCATTAGGGCTCGGAGTGTCTATTAAAGAAGGTGTTCTTAAAATGACGAAGGGCTCAATGGTGGTGTTGAAGGCCAACCGCAGGAATAATTTGTATTACTTGAAGGGTAGTACAGTGACAGGGCAGGTGGCAGCTTCGACCAGTCAGAAGGAAGATCTAACCCGGCTATGGCACATGAGGCTGGGACATGCAGGGGAGAAATCTATGCAAGCTCTTGTGAGGAAAGGGCTACTGAAGGGTGCAGAGACCTGCAAACTGGATCTGTGTGAACATTGCATCATAGGCAAGAAGACAAAGGTGAAGTTTGAAACAGCTTCACACTGCACCGAAGGCATTCTTGATTATGTGCACACAGATGTATGGGGACCCACAAAGACTGCATCAATAGGGGGAACCCACTACTTTGTGTCGTTTATCGATGATTATTCTAGGCGGTGCTGGGTGTACACCATGCGACACAAGAATGAAGTCCTAGAATTGTTTGTGAAGTGGAAGGTTAATCAGGAAAGGAGTACAGGAAGAAAAGTCAAGGTCCTTCGTTCTGACAACGGAGGAGAGTACAAGTCAGACCCTTTCCAGAAGCTATGTCTTGATGAGGGCATAGAGAGACACTTCACAGTAAGGAAAACTCCGCAACAGAATGAGGTGGCTGAAAGAATGAACCGAACTTTGCTAGAGAAGGTTCGGTGCATATTGTCAAATGCAGGATTACCAAAGAAGTTCTGGGCTGAAGCTTTGGGGTATGCATGCCATCTCGTCAATAGGTTGCCGTCATCTGCAATAGGGGGTAAGACCCCCCTTGAAGCTTGGTCGGGTAAAGCTGCAGGAGATTATGATGTGCTCAGGATATTTGGATGTCCAGCCTACTATCACGTAAAAGAAGACAAATTGGATCCGAGAGCAAAGAAAGGTGTGTTTGTTGGCTTCAAGAAAGGAACCAAGGGGTTCAAGATCTGGGACCAACAGGACAACAAATTCATAATCAGCAGAGATGTCACTTTTGATGAGGCCTCTATGATGAAGCCTACAGTCTCTCAGCAGGTGGAGACTAAGAAGACCAAGGAGCTATTGCAGCAGGTGGAGAGTGATGCAGATCCACCATCTCTAGAAGACTCAGTATCTGTGAGGATCATTCCTGAGGTGACACAGGGAGGTGATCAAGTTGCAGAAGAAGATGCTGAGGTTGTTGAAGAGGATTAGGAACAGGTTATGGATACAGTTCCAGATCCCACTGCAGTTGGAAGACCAAGGAGGAATACTAGGAGACCTGGCTGGCTCACTACAGACATGGTGATTGCACATGCACTTCCAGTTGTTGAAGAAGCCATTCCATCTACTTTCAGGGAAGCTGAAATCAGTTCAGAAGCGGAGTTATGGAAAGGGGCCATGAATGAAGAGATGCAGTCTCTTTATAAGAACAACACATGGGAACTGACCAAGTTGCCCAAGGGGAAGAAAGCCATAGGGTGTAAGTGGGTATTTGCTAAGAAGCAGGGATCACTCCAAGAAGACAATGTGCGCTACAAGGCAAGGCTGGTGGCTAAAGGCTACGCACAGAGAGAAGGGATCGACTACAACGAGGTGTTCTCCCCAGTTGTAAAACACTCGTCTATTCGGATCCTATTGGCCTTGGTGGCACAGAATGAGTTGGACCTTGACCAACTTGATGTGAAGACCGCCTTTCTCCACGGCGATCTTGAGGAGGAGATCTACATGACTCAGCCCACAGGTTACAAAACTGCAGGGAAAGAGGAGTTAGTATGCAAGCTGAAGAAATCACTGTACGGTTTGAAGCAGTCTCCAAGACAATGGTACAAGCGATTTGACAGCTTCATCAGGAAGAAGAAGTACACAAGAAGCCATTATGATCCATGTGTGTACTACAACAAGTTATCATCTGGTGAGTATGTCTATCTACTACTTTACGTAGATGATATGCTAATTGCTTCTAGGTCAAGATCTGCAATTGATTCTCTGAAGAAGACTTTATCGTCTGAGTTCGAGATGAAGGACCTGGGGGAAGCAAGGAAAGTATTGGGTATGGAGATCACAAGGGACAGGGAAGCTGGCAGGATTAGCTTGACTCAGAAGGGCTATCTGGAGAAGGTACTGCAGAGATTTAATATCGGGAAAGATACAAAGACTGTAAGTACACCAATGGCGCCGCACTTCAAGTTGTCAGCGAAGATGTCTCCAAGGAGTGTTCAGGAGCGTGAACATATGACTCATGTACCATATGCCAATGCAGTGGGAAGCTTGATGTATGCAATGGTGTGTACAAGGCCGGATCTATCACAGGCAGTTTCCATGGTTAGCAGATATATGCATGATCCAGGTCAGGGTCATTGGGAAGCAGTGAAGTGGATCCTGAGGTACATCAAGGGTACTGTTGATGTAGGCCTCGTGTTTGAGAAGGACAACACTGGGAAGCAAGAATGCATAGGGTACGTGGATTCGGACTATGCAGGTGATCTTGACAAACGCCGGTCGACGACAGGGTATGTATTCACATTCTCGCAGGCACCGGTGAGTTGGCGCTCCACACTTCAGTCCACAGTCGCATTGTCGACTACAGAGGCAGAGTATATGGCCTTGACCGAGGCCATGAAGGAGGCGATTTGGCTTCAGGGATTGCTAGATGACTTGGGAGTGGAACAGGAGATCTTGAAGATACACTGTGACAGTATGAGTGCCATTTATTTGGCAAGGAACCAAGTCTACCACGCAAGGACGAAGCACATCGATGTCAGGTATCACTTTGTTCGGGAGATTCTGGAGGAAGATGACATCAATTTATTGAAGATTCATACTTCGGAGAATCCGGCCGATATGCTTACAAAGGTGGTGTCGGGAGTAAAGTTTGCACACTGCAAAGACTTGCTCCAGATTCTTCAGGTGAATTGAGCTTGCTGAAGCTCATGTGGATGAACTACGGATGGCTTGATCCCTTGGGCAAGGGGTACGTAGGCAACCAGATTGGTGCAGCCGCTTTCGAGTCGGTGTTCGGCTCAGATTTAACAATCTTCACCGAGGTGGAGAATTGTTGGAGGAGAGAGTACAGTAGAGGAAGTGAAGTCATGCCAGGTGCTGTTGAAGACTGCCAAGGAGTCTACGACGAAAGGCGAGACAGCAGGCAGGAAAAACGAAGCAGCAGCAGAAAAGACAGTGGTCGGTCGACCGGACCGGTCGACCGACGTGCACGAAGTGCACAGGTGCTCCCAGGTTTCTTCGGTCGACCGGACCGGTCGACCGAAGAGGGTCTTGGTTGCGTCGGTCGACCGGACCGGTCGACCGGAAAGGGTCTCTGTAAGCAACCCAACTCTCTGTTTGTTTCGGTCGACCGGCTCGGTCGACCGTAAGAGGGAGTCGGTCGACCGGCCGGTCGACCGACAGTCGGGTTTTGGGCGAAATCTGTTGTTTCGGGAAGTTATGTATTTAAGCCCTGGTTGTAATTTTCTAGGGTTAAGAGTGCTGAGAAAAAGTATAGCTGTTGACTCTCTTGTGTTGATAGAGATCTAGAGCTATTGTAATCCATCTTCCATAAAGAAAACTCTCTCCGTGAATTGCCCCGAGGACGTAGGCAAGTTGGCCGAACCTCGTTAGATCTGGTTTTTGCGATTGGCTGTTCTTCTAGTTTGTTTTCATTGTTCTTGGTGATTGAGATCAGGTTGGATCTTCTAAGGGTTGTTGTCTCCGAGCACAACACTGTGCAGGCATCTATTTAGCATAGAGACATGCCCCCTATCAATTAAGAGTAGATTCCTCCAAGCAATATAAAAGTGGGTAGGGACCAATACAGAGATAACACACACACACACACACACACACACAGTGGAAATAAACAGAAGAAGCCACTATCACAATGTAATGTATGTTACACTTCTCCAAAAACTTGCCACATGAGAAGAAACTTGCTTGTACAAGGCAAGGGAGCCATAGCTCTGAACTAACAGAGACCAAAAGCGTAGGGAAGCAGCCATCCCTGATCAACCCCAACCCAAATAAGGTACATCACCTACAACTTAATGCTCATATTATGCAATTTAGGTATTTTTGACATCTTCCACCTTAGTATTATTAGAGGATGAAGTTGCAATATTCAAGTTATTAGTTTTATATTTCCATTTTATCTACTCTACCATGTACGCAGAAGCGTCAAAAAATTTGATCTCAACATAGTCTGATCATGTGAGCTACCAAACATATGCTTGAATTCAAATCAGTAACTTTTCCCATATTTTTTAGCTAGTACAAGGTGAAGATCAAGGTAAAAAGCCTAAAGTTGAGCAGATCTAATTCATTGAGAGAGGGTATTCATTTTTTGCCAGGTGTTCGCAGATTGCTGTCTTCTCATAACAAAAGCTTCCTGGGTTCTTCAATTTTTATGTTTGATTGAAAAGTAATAGTAACATAAGTTGGTCAATTAGGGACATGAATAAATCTGTCAATATGTTGGAAGGCACAGTTCAGTTATATCGTTAACATAACATACGCAGAGTCGAAGGTAGCAAAAGGAAAATGTAATTGGCTCACTTTCTTACTTTTCTTTCATTTCTACTTAAGGATCAGGTGAAGAAACAGTATCTTGGATGACCAAGGAAACGGATCACGGATCACCATGGTCATGTTGAAAAGAAGACTCCGCGGGGTATGAATTCTTAGAAGATGCAAGAAGACTGATTTATGATGCTCATATATATCAAACTTCATAATATTGAGAATAAGAAATTCACATATAACTATATAACACTATGAAGTGACAAGTTATTGAACACTTGAAGAAAAGCAAATGCTAAAAGTTATGGATGGTTCATTCTCTAGTTGTCTAACAGCAATCGTTGTTCTAGTGACAAAATTAATCATCATTCAAGCTACTTTTGCAGTTAAAACTTTGTGAAGTGCAGATGCATAAGAAGAAATGAGTTTTCCGAATGTTAATAATAATTATAATTATAGACACCCATTTAAAAGCATTCTGCTACAGTTCATAAGAGAACCTCAGGAATGCACATCTATATGTGTGGACCAGGTAGAGAAAGGATCATAATGTTTTCCATCCCATCTTCAGCATATTTTTATGACTTCATATTGAAGAGGACAAGTGAATGTGACCTTCTTTCCATTTTAAAGGATACAAATAATTTCTACTTATGTTTGATAAATTTATTATTTATCATAAACTCTCTACTGATGTTTTATAAAAAACATTCAGATTATTACTTCTCCTGACAGGTTGTGTGCCCTAGATCCAAATGGGCATAAGTATTTAAAATTAAATGTTCGGGAATGAGGTTCACCACACTGTGGGCACAATTTTTTAACAAACTAAATTTAATCACCATACTTTATAGCAATAAATAAGATGGTCCAGGATATGGAATTTTCTGAGAGAAACTATGTCAAAATTCTCCAATATTTCAGCTATAAGAATCTGATGGAACATTCTCCCATATAGAGGGATACAAACATTTGTGAACTGTCATACATAGCTTGACCCTCGAAATAAAAGAGATAGAACATAGAGAATGGTGCCCTCCCTGGATTCATGTCATTTTCTGTTACTGAAATCACACAAACCATGTAGGCAAAATAACACGAATATTTCCAATTGTTATGAATTAATTTTTTTTTTTTTTTTGGGTGCATTCCTTGATGTAGTACACCTGAAATTGCTAAAGCAGGAATTTTGCAAGTTTGCATATGAAGTATGTTCTGAACAATCTTTGCTAATTTTTATAGGTCAGCCAATGTTGGAATTTTCATAAGCCTACAATGTTTTGACATACATAAAAGTCTTGGTGACCATATCTCAAAGGTAAACTGACAATGCTTTCCCCCTGATTTGACAACATCTTCATCATTTGACTTTTTATTAATGATACCACTTACATAATTTGAATTATTTAATGCTCTAGACATGGATTTCAATGGAATTATATAAAGATCAAATCAGTTCTTACATGACGTACCATTGTTACATATACATGAATTAAGCCAAGAATTAGAAGGATATCATCATCATACCATGTGATGACCAAGGGGATGTGCGGTTCTGTTTCATGCTGACATAGGCATGACAATATATAAATATAATCATTGAAAAATACGTAACTAAAACAGAAAATATATGGTGATAAGAATTAATCTTAATAGATGATAGAGTTTAGTTTCCTTATAATGGTTCATCAGTTGTAGTTTAGCAACATCAATTAGGTTAGACATCATATACAATATGCTATAACAATATAGTGAAATGGCAGATGCAGGAAAGAAAAGATTTCGTTCCTTTGCCTACACAACAATTACAAATGACAATAAAGCCTTTATAGCAAATATTGGGGTCGGCTATGTGATTCCCTTATTCTTCATTTACATTCAGTGTAGGCCTCTTCTATTATCTTAGAAGCCACCGCATGTTTTTTTTACTGCCTCGATCCATATCTGCTTTATTCTACCGCTAGTCCTAGGCTCCTAGCTGAACCTTCATCTAGGATCATACGACCTACCCGTCCCATTCATTGTGTTCCATTGCTCATGTCCAGAGACTCCAAAGTCCAAACCATCTCACCTTGTCCTGAATTGAAGCTAGTTTCTCTATGAATGACATCATTTCCTATCCTATGATTTAGCACATTGCCGCTCACCCATCTCAAAATTCTCATTTCAGCCAGTATCATTCCAGACAGTGCAATAAATGGATAAGGAATTCCTACCTGAGCATATATTTTATATAAGAACTACTGCAATTGAAAATGGTGCAACCCCTTTCTTACTTGGCTTCTATGCATATGCAATCAGCATTAATCAAATTACATTATTGTAGGCTCTTCATTTGATTGTGCATCATTCCACTTAGCTGGGAGACTGTGTTACAGCCTTCTTCCCAATTTATTTATCTGAATCTTCATGCATTCCACAAAATGAAATCGATACATACATTCTTGCTGTCAAATAACCATTCACTACAAACATTTTGTTTGTACATCATAAGAGATGCCCCAAACTTCTATTATGTCATCTCCATCATGTTTCAAAATTATGATCCCTCCTCTTCCGGCTTTCTGATGATCGTGTTGTAGTACTCTTCAATGGTAAATTACTATGTAACACAACATATAACAATTGGGGCCAAAATTTTCTCCGCTTCCTATGCAATACTCTTCAATGTCAAATTACTGTATAAACGCAACATATAACAATTGGGGCCACAATTTGCTCTACTTCCTGTGCATGCATGAGCAGTGGGTATTTGATGTAGGAAGACAATAGCAGCAACAAATCAAGTCAACATTAGAAAAGGTAGACATCGATCGATCGCCAAGTCAACCGATCAAGAAAAGGTTTGCCGTTAGTCGACCGCCCAGTCGATTGGCCAGAAAGCATAAAGGCGATCAGTGCGCTGGTCGACCCCAGAATGCAGAAAAGAGACCAGAAAACTATGTCCCTTAGCCGGTTGACCGGCATTGTAAATTTGACTAAGTGGTTGACCGGCTTCGTGTATAGCATTCATTTCACTGTTAAGTCAATACTACACTTATAACAGTGATATTCTCAATTTTCTCAATGAAAATGAGATCTCCTTGGTGCTAAGTTAATATCACACTTCTAGCGTACATCCTTGTCAAGTTAACATCGTATCTCTGATAATTCAATTTACTCAAATCGCAAAACCAACCCGTCACATTAACATTACATCTCTGACAGTAAAAATCTCCATAGATTCTCAACAAATCCAATTCCGTTTTTCATTCTCCCAAATAGAATGACAGATCCATTTAAATTGTGTAAATCGTAAAACAAATTACTGTTATGTTAATAACACACCTCTAATAGTAAACTTTCATTCCTAGCAGAGTTCTAGTCATGTTAACACTAAACCTCTGACAATAGACTCAGACATAATTCTCGGTAGATCAAACTCACTTGTTATACTCATCAATAGAATAGCAAGTACACTTGTTCAAATCACAAGTCCAGATCCCACTGTCAAGTTAACATCACATCTCTGACAGTAACCCTCTCAAATTCTCCCAGTAGAGTTATTTAATTTGCGAAGTTAATATCACACCTCTGGCAATTAAAACCCTTTACTTTACTCGGTCTAGTTTTCTAGTTAAAAAGAAACAAACATGATTTAAGAAGTTTTGAGCGTGACCTTCGTGTCTCAAGCATAGAGCTGCGTCTCAAACACCAAGTTAGAGTTGCATCTCAACATCATATGCAGATCGCGTCTTTTGAAGTCCACGACGTCCACACCCAATGATAGGCGCGTCCAATGTGACATTCGCGAGAGCCGCATCCTCTGTCCCAATACAAAGAGTATGTCTCTGCTGCTGCAATCAGTTCAACAGTGCACTGGTAAAGGCAACTGACAAGTCTACCAGTTCAACATTACACCGACAACCAAATCAGAGCCCAGATAAGTTCTAAATTGTGTATCTAGATACTAACAGCAATCTTTTCAAGAAACTTTAAGCGGTTCAATAGTACACTCACGAAAACCAGAATCCAGACAAAATCAAGCTCAAGACATCTCAAAAGATTGTCGGTACAATCATGGGAGTCCAAATTAACATGAAGTCCAAAATATTCTGAAATCCGTCCCAATCAACCGCGGAGTTTCGAAAACTTTGGAGGGGTTCTGTAGGCTGTCTAAAAATTACTGAAAACAAAGCCTCAGACGTGAACCACGCAGATGCGAAGGTCGCGTTCCAGCCTCAGACGCGGGCCTCATGCCAAACGCGAGGGTCGCGTCTCAACCCAAACGCGGACCTCACGACCTTTGTCAAACACAGCGATCGTGTTCTAACCTCAGACGCGAACCTCGCAGTTTCTATCAAACGCGATGGTTATACTGTTCTTTAAGACACAGACCTCATGGTCGCGTTTCAACATTAAAATGCGAGCCTGTGTAGTTTCCTGTTTCAATACAAATACAAACCTGAGAAGCTTCGCTTTTCAACTGCAATGCGAGCCTGTGAGCTCCGCATCTCAACATCAGAGCGAGATCTGCATCCAGCGTGAGACCCGCGTTTCTACTGTAACTGACAACCACGAACTTGGTCAGTTACACCACATTTTCTCTCCACATAATGGATAATAACTTTTCATTATGGAGAGATTTAAGGAGTTGGTTACACCCCTCCCATTATGGAGAGATTTAAAGGGTTGTTTACACCCCAGAATCCTCTATAAATAGCTATAAATAGCTAGGAAAAAAGGAAAAAGTTCTGGAGGGGGAACTCAAGAAGCCATAAGCCAGAGGAGGAGAATTCCTAAAAGGCATACTTGATGCTTGAAGCTGGATAACTACAGAAAGCTGAAAGTTAAGCACAAAACTGCTAAACACACATTGTGTTGAAAGAGAAAACTCTATAAATTTGCTGAGTTAAAGTTGAGTTTTTAATCTCTTTGAGATTTTAGCCACTGATTAAGATTTCATACCTGACCAATACGCTTCCAACGAGAGCAAGAAGATCCGAAGATCAAGCTTCCGGTTGGCTTGTCAATAGAGAACAAGAATCACTCTCCATCGCTACACGAAGAACTCAGCATTAAACAAAGAAGAGACCTAACCATTCTTCCTTCTTTTGTAATCTTATTATTGATTCGTTGTAATTTTTTTTACAATCAAATAGAGAATTTACACGCCTTTAATTTTTCTGAGGAAATATAGTCGAGACTCGATACTCTTCGTCAGATATTCCTTCTCGAGAATCTCCCACATCTTCATTGCAGATGTCTCATATAGCACATGATATTTGATGTCTTGTGTCAAACAAGATCTTATAAGACCACACGTTGTCTTATTCATCTTGTTTCAGTCCTTTTCAGAAGTCTCATCCGGCTTTTCTTTAAATCGTAGAGTGTCTTCAAGGTTTGATGTTATCAGTGCATCCATCACCTCACTCATCCACATCCCAAAATTGTTCGTGTCATCAAACTTTAGCACATCGATCTTCCTCAGGTGTGGATTCAAAAGTCAATCACCGTTGATTGACTTTCTCCAGCCATCTCCTCAATAGATTCCTCAACACAATGCGGAAAACTATTAGTGAAAATAAATTCAAATAAAAAAGATTATATCTTTACCTCCAAACGAAATTGTAGACAGTCTCCAAATTGATTTGCTCCACCCGAACGAAAATCTCCTTGTCAAACCCGGAAAGCTCTGATACCACTTGTTGGGAATCCACACAACAGAGAAGATGACCATCAGAGCATAGTCAATCAATCACACGAACAATTTAAATAAAGAAAAGAAAGAGAACACAAGATTTAACGAGGTTCATCAATTTGCATACATTCTCGGGGCAAGAAGAGAGAGTTCTTATTGAATCAATCAATTACATGTTACCAATATTGGGGACACTACCCTTCCTTATATAGCCAAAGAAATCACGAGCAAAGAAAACCAAAAACACCTAATTCGGATCAGAAACGAATTCATAATCAGATTTGAAAACTGAGCCGATGCAGTTGTATTAGTTGATTAGGCTAATACCCTAGTCGACTAATTGCTTCCATTAATTGACTAGGTATTTGACTTAGTTGACTAGTTTATAGTCAAACAGATTTTCTTACTCTCTGTTTGTATCATTAATCGACAAGCTCATTGTCTTAGTCGATTAGCCTTGGTTCCTCTTGTGCAATCCAACTTCGATACGATTGACCCACTCTCGTATTCGACACCATTGATTACATCAATCTTTGGCGAACCTTCAACAGAGTTTAAAAAAACTCTCTCAACAAGATTTTACCCTCTCTCCCCACACGGAAGATAAAACAGGACATATTTTTGAAGTTACATAATGTCGAGTCGGGAGAGATTCAAGTAGAATTGGAGTGGGTTCCACTGAAGCACACATATTAGACTTTTTAAATTTATGTACAACAACAGCTTCTTAGAAGTTCATCTACTGGCTTTCTTAAAGAAATTCATATGATCGGTATAATTATATGTTGTTTGGGAATGTTAAGCAGTTACAGTACAGGCAACAGAGAAGAATTACTACCTATCAGTTATGAAGAGCAAGTGCCTGCATTTATCTAGGCTTAGACGGGGAGGGGGGAAAATATCATGCAAGTCCTACATATTCTTACTGAAAGATGAACAATATTTACCATAGGCTCCATCAGCAGGTTTGAATATATAAACCGAGCCCTTGGTTCATAACATCCAAGTCAAAGCCAGACACTGACAAACTAATATAGCATACCAAATCGGAATTGTTTACAGACAACATGAATGTAGAAGCTCCTCCTCTCATATATACCGCCAATGGACCATCATGTAGGAGGTAGCAGAGATATGATGACCATCCCCAGATCAGATCAAAGCATGTCTAAAGAAAGCACCAACAGGTCAGCACCATATTACTAACCCCCCGTTCATAAATATTTTAAACAGCTCCCAACTGGACCGCTGGGTCATTTCTCCAACGAGTCAAGCCCACCAATGAACTGGAACTTGACCATGCTCTAGACCTGAGGGCATGGAGCATGTAAGCCACCAACGCTGTAACAAGCAGACCGGCCCCCAGAACAGCAAACACAATCCCCGCAATTAAGAGGTCGGGCCTCCTGTGCCCACCATTGTTAACTGGATCTGCCGGCACAGTCTTTGCGGCTGCCCTCCAGACTGGATCAGAAACATCCTGTCCCTCTGGGAGCTCCACCTTAGGTTGGCTGAAGAATGCAATCATTTCCGGGGATGCCTCTCCAGGGTTCTTTGCATACGTTAGTCCATGCTCCGATGGAAAGTTGTGCTGGGAGTTTGCTTGAACCTGTGCAGAATGAGAGCACGCATAAGGCCAGGGCAATGCTGAAAGGACGGCAAATATTTTGCAGCTGATCCGCTGCTGCCATTTCTCACTTCTCTTTATTGCTAATTTCCTCTTCTTATCCTGTCGATTAATTCAAGAAAATTCTTAGATAAGAACCACATTTCCTCAGTAGATTTCATAGAGTTAGATTGAGGAAAGCAATAAATCATATTTTATGATTTGAAATATAATAAGGAAACATAAGAGCAAACAACAATACAATGGACAAGCATGCTGTACTTAAAAAAAAAAAAAACAAAAGCCGTTCACATGCATCCTTAAGTCTCATTCCCCTTCATTCCCTACTTACATTCTCATATATAAATCCATTCCCTACTCACATTCTCATACATAAAGCATCCATAATTTGAGTACAGGTCCCAACTAAACAATTTCCCAAGTAACTACACTAACTTATTCTAAATATAACATATTAATGCCATTCATAGGCATGAAACAAAATAATTTTTTTTTGATCTTTGAATTCTGATAAACATTTGGACATTATGTTTTTCTTCTCATCTCTTACCACATTCTTTTCTGTTTGAAGCCACATTTGGTTGGATTGAGAACAAACAAGGATTAGATCAGGGTGTTGTGTTAACCATCGTTTATGGTTTCTAAGCAAAGTAGGAATCGTACTCAATGAGTTTTCCCCAACCAAACAAAACCTGCAAAATCCAACAGGATCCTTGTTTCTATATCTTTCTTTTGCATTGTGTTGTGCCCCTGTTCCCATTTAATGGCAAGTAAAATTAACAATGTACTAAATATCTGAAGATAATCCGCGCCAAACTTCCTACCCTTTCCAACCGTCTTCCTAAATTGAATTCTAAACTTAAAAATGAGTAAGGATCAATTGATTTCACCAGAGCTCCAGCAGCTCTGCTAAACTGCTAAAATTAATACAACCAAAAATGTTATTAAAATCAATGCCTATAACTAGCTCACATTTTGTGAAAGGGCCTGTTTGGCATGGAAAATAGAAATTAGAAAACTGCCAATATCAGAAATCCTCAAGAAAAGTCAGCCTGTCAGTTTTCTGGGCGTTTTCCTCTCCATTTGGAGAGGAAAACTGCCACAGTCCAGAAGAATAACTGCGCACTGGATGGTTAAGTCCACCATTCTGATAAACAAGGATCAAGAATGAAGAATAACTGCTCCTGCAAAAATAGTGAAAACAACCAGGCAATGGCAATATTCTTGCAATTTAATTGCTTCTAGTATCTAAAGAAGCATTGTAAGAATTACTCGATTTAAGAACTTAAACATGCAACAACAAAAACAAAAGAGACAAGTGAAGAAGAGAAGGGGAGATGGAGAATCCATACCTAGATTATTTTTTTCTCCTCGTCTGTCTATATAAAAGGCCCAACTTTAGAACTCGCTTGCTCACTCCTTGTGTTTTTGATTGAAGTGGTCGTGTATTTATCAAGGAAGAAAGGAATAGAAGAAGAAGATTGAGAGGGGGGGGGTATGCTTACCTCCAGGTGAGCATAGCATTCCAATACAGCAGTGAGGAGGAGCATGTGAAGTCTATTTGTCCCCCCCCCCCCCACTCTCTGTGTTTAGTTGTCGGCATTACATATATAGGGAGCTATAGCTAGTCGGTAGGGGTGTCACTGTATCGATAATAATATAATAATAGAATAACGTTAATGTCGGTGAAAAACTAACCGATCGGCAAAGAAGAAGATGAAGAAGAGAAAGAAAGAAGAGGAAGAAGTATAGGAGAGTTGAGAGATGAGAGAGAAAGAGAAGACGGACCGACGAACTGACGGATAAAGTTCTATAAGAGTCACGAGAGAAAATCTCACTTCTACCAATTTTGATTATTAGTATTAGTATTATTATTTTGAACAGAGAAAGCCTAATCTATAGTAGTAGTGGTAGTAGTAATAATAATAATTAGATATATTATTATTAGTAGTAGGAGTAATATTAGTTAGATAATATAATATAGAGATGATAATGATAACACTGACAGTGATAATGAACGGTCTTTGAGTTTTCCCTTTGACTCTCCAGATCGATCCCCACTCCTATTTGAGTCATCTGGTCCCAATTCCCCGCCGTAAATAACGATAAATTAAGACTTTTTGTTGGCTTTGAATTTCGCTTCACAATTCACAATTCCCTTCACGTGAATCACGGATGAATGAATGAAAGCAGAGAAATATTCATCCTGTGTTCCTGCATACAGCATTAATATATTTCTATGTAAGTTTGGATTCTTGTTGTTCATGCGTGATGGTCCTATCTGTTGGATTTTTTTAATTTTTTAACTTTTATGGTGGTGATGATGTGGTTGTTGTTTTGATCAAAACATGAAACTGGATATGGATATAGATAGGGTGTGGTAAGGCCACATGCATGGATATAGGGATGCTTGCTGCGTTACAACACTTCTGATCTCATTCAAGATCACATTCTATCTGCTCTGCTAATTATTACACACACGGCTCCTTAACCTTAATAATAAATCCTTCTTTCTTCTCTCAAACAAAAATGATGGGATTATTATTAATAATTGATAATTGTGTTAACTTAGATTAGCTATGTGGGGAGAGGGGGTTACATCAAAGGGCCAAGGGCCAACTACACCGCAGTTTGTGTGGCCCCCAGATTTAATTATATAAATATGGTTGTTGCCACAATAAACACCACCTTTACTGAATTGAGACATGCACAAGCTTAGCTAGCTATGCATTTTTATTTTTATTAGCCAAACACCAAATACTAGTACTGCATGCATGAATGCGCACCTCCTCACCTAACTTTGCTAGATATTCATTCTACGCTCCAACGCATCGTCATCTACTTCTCATGTGTAAAAGAATCAATTGATCTAAAAATTAAGCTGAAAGAGCAGTAATTTTTATATTTCCACAGGGAAAATTAGGCAGTCGGAGGTTCAATCGGATTGGATTTAACTCAAAACATAAGTTACCTTAATTTGGAAGATTATGAGCTTTGAGAAACCTTGACATCCACACATACACACACGCGCACGCATACTTTTTTTCCTTCCTTTTTTTAGATAAAGGATGGGGTAAATACCCAGCCAAGTAGCGTTGTTTCAACCATACTACAAACAACGATATTCAATATTCCAACCATCAACTCCTTACTTGAAATACAACTTTGAAACTCAAAAAACACGTGTGTGATCGGTTTTTTTTTTTTTTCTTTTTTTGAGAGAAAAAGGATGGGGCTTCAGAGTCCTAAGCAGATTTTATAGCTCCCAAAAAGTTGTTACATCCCTCTTTTTGTGTTTCCAACTTGAAAAACACAGAACCTGAATAGATATATCTTTAACAACTAATTATTTAAATGTGTTAATATTGATACTGATATATTTTATTATTTTGTCTTTCATGATAATTATACTACGACTACTACTAAGAGAGAGAGAGAGAGAGAGAGAGAGAGAGAGAGCTGTGAAGTAACAAGAGTCCTCAACATAAGTGTCTAGTGTTAAGAGATTGGGGAGCAAAAGTTGGGTGTCGTGCTGCGGCCCAAAAAAAAAAGTGGGCTGCTGAATAATGTCCTGTTAATGCGGGCCTCCTAGCATTGGACTGCCCGTCTGGAATTTAGAAGGTCCCGGCCCAGTATTGGCTCCAACCGGATCGGGCCCAGGCTTCGGTTCCAGTTCTTGTGTATTTATTTACTTCATTATTTGTTTTTTTTTTTCCCTTCTTAAAAATGTATTAGGCTGAAGTTCTCTCAAAAGTAGTTGACAGCCAACTAGCTGTTAAATAATTGTGTGTGTATCAAAAGGAATCGGAGGATCATTGGGACATGGAAATGGAAAAAAGAGTCAAAGGTGTATGCCAGTTAAGAATGATAATGGGTCGGGTTCAAGGCTGGACCAGACCTAGGATAATCCCTGCCCCAGCCCACAAATATTTGGGGCTTTAAATCCGATCTCAACCTTGATCCATGGCCATAATATACATCTTTCTTTTGCAAATGCGTGTGTGTATTCTTGTCATGTTTGTATAAAGTTTCAAATATAGATTTTTAAGTTTATGAAAATATACTACTTCGACGAATCTGCATACATGCTCTTACTAAGAGTACTCTCAATAACCCTGCATTGATTTGGGTTGGTTCCATGTTAACAGAAAATGTAACATGTAGGGGACTATTAGGCTGGTTTCAGTCAATGATGCAAATGCAGAATTTCCTTAAATGCCTTAATGAACTGAATATTTTTTGGTTGAGAAAAGAAAATGGTACTAATAACTCATGGCTAATTAATTTTTATTTGAATGCAGGAAAACTCCTGCAGACCCTTATGAGATCTTATGAGGGGAAGATTCCCTCTGGCACTTGGAAGAGGACAATGGCTGTATGAGTAGTATTAATGGAAAATCGAATGGTTCAGATTTAAAATTTTATTTATATTTAAATTGAGTAGATTTGGTTGAGATTTAGAATTAATTTGAATTAGATTTCATATTATTAATAATTACATATATGATGCACGTATTGTAGGCCAAATATATAGCCATGTATTTTACTTTGAAAATAATGAACGATTTATTTAAAACTTTGCTATTGGTATTGATTTGATCTTCTATTCAAGAAGAACTAAGGTTGTGATCCGAGTTTATATTCTCAGTTTAATTTTTTTTTAGTTTGATCTTGCATCATTTTTTGTATCACAGCCAAAATTCTTGATTAAAAAAAATCAAAAAACAGAGAAAAAGAAAAGATTAAAAAAAAAATCTCCTCGCTGCACATTTCATCCTTTTCCTCTCGACGACACCCCGATCACAACTATCATCTCCATCAACAACCCAGCTCGCTGCCGCCTTCCCATCGTCGTCCTTCCTCCGCCTTCTCGCGGACTGACACCGCCTCCTATCACATTGCTGTCAATGGTGCACCACCTCACAGCCGGCGCCCGACTGCCTTCACAACAATCTTCGTCGACATTGCCGCCCACCATTGATCTCGCCCGTCACCACCGCCTGGTCCTGCCGCCCCATTTGTCCTCTTTGTTGTCGCCACCATCAGAGCTTCCTCTGTCGTCGTAATCAACAAAACCCTAGCCCGCTGCCACTTGCTCGCTGTCGCCACTTCCGTGAGGGTTTGCCGACCTCGCCGTGCCAATGACCTCCCTTCACCAATGACCTCGCAACCGAAGAACACCCCAAATCTCGTCTTCGTCCTCGGGCCCCCGCCTATGGCACCCCCCGCCGACGACCTCGTGACTCGCAGGGACTTGCCGACATCCTTCGCGACCTCGCAGCGAGTGGCCGACCGCCTCTCAAGCAATCGTCTCCTCCTCCTGATCCACTGTATTGTTCATCTCCTTTTCCCTCGCAGTCCAGCGACGATTGATTGACTTCGCAGGCTCATCGTTACCGTCTCGCTGTCGCAGCCCATCGCCATCACACCGAGGTCTGCTCTGTCCCGTCGCTGTCACACTGGAGCCTTCACAACGAGATCCAAATCTAATTGGGCCCAATCTCATCTCAAATCCAACCTAATCTCTTAATGAATTTACAACTCTATTGAGTTGGGTCTGACCTGGGTCCACAATCCAACCCGATCAAATTCTGGTGCAGCAGCAGTGAACCCACTTTGAATTAGACCTGACCTGTGAGGCAGTTAACAGACCCATTAAGGGTTATTTGGAGATTTGGAGCCTGTTTCGAGTCAGATTCAAGCCGTTAAGATTCTTGGGTAATTTTGAGCTTATGTACTGAATTTTATTCATAGAATTATACTTTTATGGTCGATATATATACTGATGGTGATGACAAAGAAGCTGAACGAGATATGTATGCGGTTATCCTGTATTTTTGGGGTTCTCGTGATCGTAATGGGTATAAGAAGGAGAAAATCACCTTGAAAAATTCTTCAGTTATAGATTCTGAGCAGCAGTGTCGCTATGTCCAAATGAAGCTGGTTGGAAAAACTTATTGGTGGTGGAATGACAGCTATAGATTTTGTCAATGTTGGTATGTCTTACAAGATCTTTTTCATACTCAGTATGTTTTGCACCTTCATACAGTATAGGAACCCAAGATTTAACAAGAGCCCGAACCGAGAGGCAACTAATTGTCGATTTCTTCACTGAATTTCGAGAAACTATAGATAATATCCAGAAGCTTCTAGCAAATCAGGTTGTAAAGGTTGTTGTAGATCTAGAGCCTCCAGACTTTATTGAACTAGAAGTTGTTGATGAATCAGAACCAGAGCCAGAAGTTGCTAAGCCAACGTAGAGCCAAAAGTTGATGATGAGTCAGAATTAGAGCCAAAAGTGAAAGAGCCTATTATTGAAGCTTTGTAGATCTTTCAACAGAGACTACCATGGAGCTAGTGTCATCTTTGACAGGTATAAGAGACTCATTATCCTTGAGATCACCTGACGTTTATGACTCATTGCAAATCTTTTTACAAGGGGCATGATCCCATGAAATCATGCTACTCATGGTGCAAAGTGCACTCAGTTCTATTTTCATCATGAATGATTTGCATCAGTCTGCTACTTGTGATTGGCTCAATCTACCATCATTCATAACCGGTTTGTCAAGGAAGCTAGTTCCACCTCCACCACCTTGGTTCTGTCATGACGCATCAATTTTTATTCCCCGATCACTACCTTGGTCTGATTGAGCATTTGTGATGCGATTCAGTTCCACCCGATCGTGCTTAACTTGTACCTATCACGATATTCATCGGGGATGAATATTTTCAAGCCAGAGAGAATGATGGGGGAATCGAACGGTTCGGATTTAGAATTTTATTTAAAGTTAGACTTGAGTATATTTGATTGAGATTTATAATTAATTTGAATTAAATTTGGTTAGATTTGATGTTATCAATAATTACACGTATGGTGTACTATTGTAGGCCATATGTATAGCAATGCATTGAACTTTGAAAATAATAATGATTTGATTAAAATTTGTTTTCATGTGAAACTTGTGTTGTTTGGTTTGATCTTATAAATTGAATCGAATCAGGCGGTGAGGTGAGATTCGGGTTGCGACCCATGATCATATCCTTTCCTCAAATCCCTGATCTTCCCCAATTCCACTAAAATTCCCACTATACTGTAGGGAGAGAGGAGATAAAGGAGATAGAGGAAGATAGCACAGAGATCCGAAGTCAAAGGGAGTAAGAACGGCACATGCAGCAGGCCTGGACAGTGCCCGGTCGATCGGGACCAACCGAGAGCAACTACTTTCAGTCGGTCGAACGGGTGGTCGACGACTCCTTTGCCACGGTCGATCAGGCGGTCGACCGGGCCATGTCCGTGCACGTCGTGCACCCTGGTCGACTGGACGGTCGACCGGTCTTGTCCACCAGTAGACCGGACGGTCGACCGGGCTCTTTCCAGGCCTGCTGCATGCGTCGTTCTTATCCCTTTGACTTCTGGTCTTTTTCTATCTTCTTCTATCTCCTCTATCTCCTCTCTCCCTCCGACTACAAATCCTAAATTTCTCCAGTCCCGCATCAAGTATGGAACTAAAGCTGGATCTAACGGGAATTTACAAAGAGTGCATCTGATGAGCAAACTGGCCTTCTTTTTCCTCTGAAGGAGGAGAATATGCCGTTTGGAAGTTGGAATAATGATCCTTCTCTGAAGTCCAAAAGCTTTCCTGGAAGCTTGAAGTTGAAGCTAAAGAAAGAATCTCCTATATATTGTTAGAAATGACAGGAAAACATAAGGCCATCATGGTAGGAAGAAGAACAATTAGCTAACAATTTCGGGATTGGAGGAGTCAGCCTCTCGTGGAAGTTGGGAGAAATTGAAAATGTTTGGTTAAACAACAAGGAGACCTACCATCAGCTCGATTCTCTCTCTTGGTTTCATCAGAGGAATATTGCACCATGTATAGTACGAATCCACTGTGAGCAATTTGACAAGGCAGAAACTGACACTTGTACCGACATAAGAATGCACAGTTATGTAATCTAACATGTTCTTGTTCCCCTCTGTCGTAAAATTTGTATTTGCTAATGATTACTTTGTTGCTAACATATATTTGTGTACATGAAGAGATAAGCCTCCATAATCTATGTGCTAGTGTTCAAATATGAGCAGGAAACAGTAGTTTTGCTGTACAACTTTGACAGAATCTTGGAACAGAATTCTGCTTAAGTTGGTTCTTCACGTATTTGTCCTTCAAATTCTTCTTGTCAGCTTTGTCACCCTTTTTGATTCACAGTTTCACATTTGTGTCATAAAAACGTAAAGTTTTGCTTTTTACTCTAATCTCACCTGTCCTTTATATGAAACTGTTCGGGTTCAGTTCAGTTAAAAAGATCTGCCGTGGAATCCGGTCCGTTGACTGCCCACGAGAGCTTTATCACATCGTCATTAACTTATCACAAAGATAAGATATAAGATGACACTTTATTACTTGTGTTAGATGTTCTTATCTTTAAATATTTTTATCATATTATTAGATATCTTTATCTTATCTTATTACTACTCGTTTTCTTATCTATCTACTCTCTCGTTTTCTTATCTATCTACTCTCTCTTATATCTATATGTATATATTAATGTAATTGCTTTATGAACACATTTACTTAAACTTCTTCTTCTTCTTCAAATTATCAACTTGAAAGTGAAGTTCTTGGTGACACTACTAGAGGATAAGTCCGCTTTGCTTATATATAGTTCTGATATGAAAATACAAGACCTTGCATAACTTACATGGATGTTCTGAAAAATATAAGAAAATAGTAATCATAAGTATAATGACAGTGATACTAGCTAAGTGTCTCTCATTATTTGTTTGTGGATCGATGTAAGGTTTTCTCATATGATGACTCTTGAGTGATGGACACATTTTCTCTATATATAACCAATAATACATATCTGTATATTTAGCAAAAAGAAAATAGTATATATCCGATAATTTGTTATGTGATACTTCCTAAAAAGTAAAATAAAGTAAATTTCCCCACAATCATGGACATGCTTAATCTTTTATTTAGTGAATCCATCTACCAAATACATAAAATTCAAAGCTTAAAAGTGCAGCTGAAAGAAAAAGGATAAAGATTTGGTTAGATATGTATCTGAATCCTGGAAGTGGCCGGCCCCAGCCAGCAGCATTCCATGATAATATCGGTAGTTATATTATTATGTGTAAATACCTAACAAAAGCACTAGATATTTAAGAAAGGTTGGCCAATTATGCTGCCACTTCTGTTCCTGATACTTCCGTTTCTTAACCGGCTGTTACATGTCACCAGCTTGTTTATATATTTATAATTAATATAATTAAGAAAAGATAATCTCCACATAAGACCTCAACAAAAGGCTCATCTCTATAAATTAACCTGCCAGTATCATTAGAGCAAGCTTTACAGCTAAGACCAGCACATACACCTGATTAGTTAATTGAAAAGCTTAAAAAGAAAGTAATTGAAAGATAAGCCGAGGACTGAGAGATTGACAACTTCAAATCTCTCTTACTTTCTCTTATATATAATGCATACAAATATCCTACTAATTTCTTTCCTTTTTTTCTTTCAGAAAAACTAGTCACTGTTTTTTTTTTTTTTTTTAAATTATTTACATATGGGTTCCATGTTATCAATAGATTTTGCCTGCACTGTCAGCCTATTATTTGTAACAGGTTATTATGGATTAATTAGATATGAAGTTTGTGAGCGACATGTGGCTGACCAGCAGTATTTTAATTGGTATTCCAACAATAGCATCAACATGTATTTAGTTCTATCTTTATATAAAAAAACTGTAATTTCTGGACCTGCATGCACTAGACATCATCTCCTGTCTTAGAGCCACTGCAGATAACTGCAATACAATTTAAAAAGTGGATGGGTGTAGTATCTTTTGTTAAGTAATTTTAATTATATTAGTAAATGCATGAGCTCTATATGCATGTAAAAGTCCATGCGTTTAATTATATCATGACATAAAATAAAAGAATACAATAAAACAAAGATGAAACATAATCTTTGCATAACATATGAGATATGTGTTTTTGCTAATTTTAACTAGTCCTCCGCTCCTCCTATCTATTAAGCTATTAAAATATAAATTTTTTTAAAAAAAATAATTAAATGAAAGAAAATATGAAAATAACTTGTATCTATGGACTTAAAAATATTGCTTATCCGTTATTTCTTTCCATATCTATTCTATCTTTACCTCAATCATTGGGACACTCCTTCCAAACTGCTTATTGATATTTCTTTCTCTCTCTTTTTTCCCCTCCCAATTCCGATCAATTTTCTCTTTTCAAATTACGCAAACACAAACATAAAATTTATGTGTATTTCTATATGTAGATGAGTCAGCTTATTTATTAAAATTATATTTTAGATTTAGATTGGGAGAGACTTACACATCAACCATAAAATGTAACAACCAAAAATCAACTTAGTAAACTCAAAAAAGATTACTCACTTACTCATGAACATAATCTACTATGTTAACTTCGAGTTTTTAAAAACACTAACTTAGTTACTTGTTATTTCTGGACAATTAGTTATATCTAGTCACTACTGTGAGATGGAAAAAGAAAGATATCATGGAGGATTTTTTCCCCCTTTTTTGGAAAAATCTGAAGGAATCAAGAATATTTATATTTTAGGTGCCAAAGAATATTAATGCAAAATGTAGCTTTGGAGTGTGAAGGTTAAATATACTAAAAGGGAATGTTTTGAGGAGTTTAGTGAAAGAAACCCCCCAATGGGCTTCAATTAATTAATTAATTAATTAGAGGGGATTTTGCTACAACCCCTATGTTAAACTGTAATTAGGAAAAAAAATACTCAGCTTCATAATTTTATTCGCTTCAACTACCTCCTTTTTAAACCAACTAGATGCGTCCACGTGTCAAGCACAGAAGGGCTTCTCAGCAGCGAAAGACGCAAATGTCGCGCAGTGATCGCTTTGAAAAAGGCTGCCCGCTTTGAAAACACAGAGAATTAATATATAAAGGACTACGACTATGATTGCAGTCGCCACAAAAAAACCCTATTTCTAAAGACTACGAACATGATTGCAGTCCTCATAAAAATACCTTATTTTGAGTCTTTATTAAAGGACTGCGTAGTAGCAATCCTCACAGAAAACTCTTACATGAGTAACAGTTCTCATATCAACATCGCTATCATCATCAGATCCCCTATTCACCGACAACTACGCAGTCCTCAAAGAGGAATGTGATTATGAGTCGCAGTTCTCATATCAGCATCACTATCATCAGTGGATCCCTCATTCACTAATAACTGATTCATGCTCAATGCTTTCCATATTTAAAAAACGCATCAATCACACACACAAATAAAACTCATCACGAGAACAAACAAACGAGGTTTATAAAAAGTTGATCCCAAAAATTTAGTATAGAGGCTCCGCTCCCTGAGACCCCTGAGGGGGCTCCCCTCCCCCCTTCTAACCCTCATGACAACCTGATCGTATAAGTCGATCTGTGAATTACTCTGCGTCGACGTCGAGGGAGAATAAAAGAGGAAATAAAATATATAAAAAAATAGTGATTGAGAGGAATTAATTTATGCTGACCTGAATGAGGCTGCAGTGAAGAAAGTTTTTTTTTCTTTCTAATTATAAAGTAACGTAGTTGGGTGTGGCGAAAATTTTAATTAATTAATTAAATAAAAATACACGTTTAAATATATTAATAACTGATATTTCGGGCCAGAGCTGAAAGCAAGCTGCCCTTTTGTCCCCAACTCCAGCCCGACTGCTGTTCGCGATGAACGGTTGATTTCAGCTGATGACGAGTAACATGATTTCTTAAATCCCTGCTCTCTCTCTCCCCCCCATCGGGTTTCTTTGAAACAATTTCATTGGAAAAAATACGATTTTTATTTGTTTAGGAGTCGGTACTCTATTTGAGAACCCATGGAGAATTCAGCAGCTCCAGCACGAGCAGCAGAAGCGGTACCCTCTACTTCCCTCAATCAGCAGGTAATCTCCTCAGTCTTGACTTATTCTCCGTAAATTGTCAGTTAATTAGAGTGCAAATTCTTTAATTCTTGACAAATTGGCTCGAAACCTGTGACTCAAAGACTTCTGTTGATTTAGGATCTATCAAAATAACTTGTTTAGTTAAAAAGGAAGTTGAATTTTGCTTGTCTTCGGATAATTCTTTTAGAAATTTGATTAAAAAAAGCCAATGAATATGAAATGAATTATGAGATGTTGGCACTTGGCACTGCATCAGCGATCAACAGTTTGTTAACTTTGGATTGGCCTTTTGAAGGATTAAGAGTTTTGACTTCAAGATTAATTTGTGTTGATCCTGGTATATTGAAATTACGGGGGAATTGTTGCAGATTCCTTTTATTTTTCAGAACAGTTGTTATAGAATCTCGAAACTTTTCTTAATGTAAACATAAAACTTCAAATTTATTTTTACAATTTCTTCTGACTGAATTGAAAAGGTTTATTTGCCTATTATTTCAATTGATAAATGGCTGTAGCCTGTTACCTCTTTGGTCACAAATGACACTATTTCAATTTGAACCCTTGATTCCACTCTTAGGTCATGGAACATGACACATTACGACTTACACATAGAGTTTTTTCTATTTTCTGACTTGTGTAAATCAGAGTTTATAATATTTATGGTGGCATTTTATGTGAGCCATTTGTGATTGAGGGCACCTTAATGGTTTACAGGCATCTGAACAAGGCGACAAGAATGAAGGGGAAATTGTTTTGGCCAATCATCCTAGACGACCAAACCTTTCCTCTTTACAGATACCAGCCAGGTCTTTAGAGAACGCATTACCACCAAGTTCCACAAGAATAAATATATCTTCTCCCAGTCCTAGTACGACAAGAGCAGGGCCAGCTGGCTTACCTCCCAGGCCTACTTCCACAAGGACAAAATCATCCACCAAGAATCTACTTCCACAGAGGAGCTTGAAGACAAAGAATTCATCAATCCCGGAGGGTGACAGGACAATTCTCCTCATTCCGGGGACACCATCTTCAGAAGGACAGCAAGATAAACCTGCTATATCGAGGCAATTCTCTCTTAGCAAGGTCTTCTCCTCTGTCTCGTCAAAAAGGACACACTCTTTACCCTCAACACCAATTGCACTTTCAGGCGCTGCCTCAGTAGACTCAGCAGAGGACAGGCATGCCGTGGACATGCCTACTTTGAATGTAAGTACATTCATATGTGTTGGTGTTTTCAGTTATATAATTATGATGTAAGAATATTAATGAAGATATACTTATATGGTAATCTGTTAACAAAGCACATGCTCTTATTGGACTTAAGGTCTTATTCCTGCACACGATACACATTTATTGGCATGAATCTTTCTCAGTTCGACCGCAAGCTTGCAAAATTAACTGCAACATACATTCATTACCAGGAACATTAGACAAAGATGCATGCATTGGATGTAATACTGCCAAGTCAAAGTGTTTTCAGCTACTTTAGTATGATTTAAAATTATCACATTCATAGTTTGAACCTGTTTCAATGAGTTATCAGACGATAGAGATACAGGTAGGGAATATAAAGGAAGGAGAAGAATTTCATTGGGCAAAGGCACCAGCCTATGTTAAACATAATGATGTCCCCACAGTGGTCTATATAACTTTAAATCCTGTCCAATACGGTGTGCAGCGGCTGCATCCTCTCATTTGAAGCCTATAAGAACTGTACTCTATTATCCGTTAGTGATCAAGCACCCAGAACTTAGAATTAGAAAAAAAAAAAAAAAAAAAAAAGGAAAGAAAGAAGAATAAAATAGAAATTTTTTGAAGTATATTGATTTTTGGTCTCCTGTGTCTTTTAAAGACCGAACAGCGATTCCAGATGCTCTGTTCCCAACAGCCTGCAGCCATGTCTCTGGTGGGTGGAACCAAGTCACAACCGTTTGTGACTACATTTATTTTTAATTGAAGTATTATTCATTATTATGTATTATTACTACTATTGCTACTTCTTAATGCTTCTCTCCTAGTGCTCCTTTCTTGCGAAGATGATCATGTATAAACTTGTTACGGCAACAAGTGATTTTCTATTTATATAGGAGAGTTTTACAAGCTTCTTGCGTACCCTCTTCTTGATAGAACTAACCAAAAAACATGGTCCTTTTAAGGTTGAAGTTTAAGAACAAAATAAGAGGGAAGTTCAAAATTAGTTTTACATTCTACAAGTTGTCTTCAGTGTATGTTGTCATATTCAATATAGAATTTTGTTTGTTTGTTTTTATTTAAATTATTGTTCTGAAGTACTCCTATATTGTTACTCAGTCTGATGGTAAAACCTAGACTATATGTTTGACTCATCAAGCTTGCATTTTATTTGTGATTCACTTGCATATGTGTGCTAAACTCTACCTGTTTCTCAATCATTTAGTTGCCATCTCTTCATTTGGTCAGCACAGTCATCTCTTCACAATCCACAACTCATTCTTGAGTTACTCATTATTATGACTGTTTTACTCAACACTTCTTAGCTTTCTGTCAACTCACATACCCTTTATTATATTATATACATGAAAGTTTCAAATCCCCTTTACTTTTTTTGTCTGAGAACATTTTTGATTTAGTGATTTTACTGATATAACAGAAACAAGATGCTCAGACACACATCACACGCTCATTTTCAGTTCCTGGAAATGTCAAAGGGAGGCGTTTGCAGAGAACGGATTCTTTAGGCCTGATTCGCGTCATTTCAACTCCTCGTCCTGTCCCAATTGAGAATGCCACACAAAGCGATGCCTTTGAAACAGTAAATGGTAATTTCTACTACTAACTCGTCTTTAGATCTTCTTGATTCTACATGCCACTTTACCTTATTGATTCTATTACATTAATTCAACAATAACATTATGCAGATCCTTGATTATAATACATCAAACTTTTGTAGCTAAGTAGCAAAATAACCTTAAACTATCATGTCAGTTCCTTCTGAAAGGATCAACCATCAGGTTTTTGTCATACAAAAATTTTTGGTCTCTGTCATCCATTCATACTGTTTATTCATTAATACATTTTCATCTTACTAAAAGAACCTTCAATATTTGCACAATGTCTTCACAGCAACTGAAGATGAAGCTGAAGATATTCCAGAAGAAGAGGCTGTCTGCCGCATATGTCTAGTTGAGCTTGCTGAAGGAGGGGAAACTCTTAAGATGGAGTGCAGCTGCAAAGGGGAGCTCGCTCTTGCACACCAAGAGTGTGCTATAAAATGGTTTAGCATAAAGGGGAATAAGACATGTGATGTCTGCAGGCAGGAAGTCCAAAATCTACATGTAACATTGCTGAGAATACAAAATCCAGAGATTGGTAATAGGCGGGCACCACATGCATTGCAGCAAAGAGAGACTGCTCGCTACAGGTGAATATCATCTGTGGAAACTACAAGTCCTAGCTTATTAACACTCGTCTGCAAATGAGTTCAAAATTCCCACTGTGAACATGATCATCAGATTATATGTGTTAAAAAAAAAAAACAATGTTTATTTTTGTTAAACAATTTGTACGAGGTCTATTTCTGAGTGGTTCTCGTGGAGGGTGATGTTAAGCATCTCATTCTTATTAATTGTCTCTTTTATAAACGCTTAGTCAGGTTTCTGTCTGTAATCAATGGTAAAATAGAAGTGCTATAGCATATATCATGAATTACTCCTTAAAAACTGGTGCGAGCAGAAAAAGTGGTAATATTCTATTCAGGCTAGAAGGTTCCAGGATTTTTTCGATCAAGATAAAATTCAATTCTGACCATAAAGCTGAGTGATTTGTCACTGTTATTATAAGGTCTGAATAGGGGGCTTTTTCATACTTTCTGGCAGGGTCTGGCAGGATGTACCTGTTTTGGTGATGGTCAGCATGCTCGCCTATTTCTGCTTCTTAGAGCAATTACTAGTAAGTAATTAACTGATGCAGACATAAGTTAATTTTTGTCATATATGTGTCAACATGCATGTTAGTGTTAGCACTTACATGTTACTGCTTATTTTTGTTTCTGTAAACTTTGCTAAATGACTGGGTACTTCAATGACACAGGTTACAGATTTGGGTTCACATGCTCTTGCTATATCGCTGCCTTTCTCTTGTGTTTTGGGTCTCCTCTCATCCATGATAGCTTCCACAATAGGTAACTATCATGTCCATCTTGTCCTTATTTTCTGTCTTCATTTTCTGCTTTCATTTTTATAACTTTTAGTGTACTCTAGAATTTAAAATATAGGTATTTGTTCATAATAGCATACCATGCATGTACTACCCATCCCAAGTTGGTTGTAGGCTGATGGAACGGGAAATAAGCCGCATCTCGGTAAGTTTATACTTATGTAAGTTTGATTGTCATATTGTAGTCGTCTCTACACCCTTCTTAGGAACTCATGGAGGCCACCACGGGAAAATTTTCACTTGTTTTGTAACTCAGTAGCTGCACTGTGAAGGTTTACAATAGGATTTTCCCCAATAATGTAGCCTGGAACTAGAACTTCCATGGAAGCATGACAGAATCACCATTCACTTCATTTCGTGTTTAGCTTATATATAAATTAGGGTTATTTAATATTTTTTTAGTTATATCATCTATCAGACTTCTTGATGTTCTGAAATCTCTTTCTTTAGGGCAAATAATCTTAGGTGCAATAATACCCCTGAGATTCTTTAGCCACCAGTTTCACCCTTATTTGGGAGATGCAAAGTGATTATTGCATTGTACAGTATTTAAAAAGAATAGAAAGAAAAGGGGGGAAGTATTAAAATAAAGCTTATATATTGCTTGCAAATTGTCCTTAGCAATTTCTCTCAAAATGGTTGTCTACGGAAATTTCCAAATTTTGATTTTGAAGTAAATGATTTTGGTTTCCGAAAGAACCCAAGTATTAGGATGTAGCTTCAGTGAGGGAAAAGACCACTAATAGAAGTAGAGGGCAAAAGAAAGAGAAACATTAAAGAAATAGCTAGAGAATGCTTGAAATAAGCAACACCCTAGTCTGGTCTAACCCTACATGTGTGCTCTCAAACCATAGGAGAAAGGTAACATCTGACACAAAACCCCTAATTTAGTGGAATTCAAACTTGACTACTGATTGGTCTCTGAACTGGTGGCCAGTATACGGTTACCATCGTGTGGGAACATGCGGTGGGCCCTTGAGGGGATCAGACCTTAGGCCTCATTTTTGTCTGGCATTGAACAAAGGGAGAGGGTTTGGGTTAGCCAGTTAGGGACCCTCTTGGTAAGGATCAGCTATACGAATAAGAAAGAGAAGATGGAAGGGGGAAAATATGCAACCAAAAATGGAGGGGGAAGAGCGCAGCAACACACTCTAAACAAATTGTGAGCTACTAGAACATATGTATATCCATGCATAAGGTCCAAAAAGTGGGGATCCATTGCCAATTGATCACATAGGTCCTCTACTTTCACTCACATCTTCAAGCCAGGATTGTGCCATCTGGATCCAACATTCTGGTGATCCATACTTATTTTCATGAGTATCTAGTTAATCTGAAAGATTACTCTTCCTAGTGTTGGCCTATATCTGTTCGGTTATCAAGATACAAAACACTATGAGCTGCACCTGTTGGTATGTGGGATGATTGTATTTGAAATGACCAGGGCAAAGTTTGACTGTGATGGATGTGTTAGAGTAGAGGTGTTGATGGGGATCAGTCTAGTTATTATTTAGTAGGTTTCTTTTAGTTGTTTTATTTTATTTAGTGTGTTTTTTAGTCCCATATTGGTTATGATGGGGAAGTCTTCTTTATAAGAGCCTATATAAGGCCAAGAGTTGTAGCTGTTTGATTAGACTATGGTGAATTAAATTTAAACTCTTTTTGTTTAGCATGGTGATTTGCTATTCAAATTTGAATATTTGCATGGTGATGTGCAGAGTGGGGGAGAGATCACCGGGGTGCTGAAGCCCGAATTAATCTTTATCCAATCTATCAATTTTCTTTTTATCTCCTTTTTATTAGTTCTGCATCAAACTAGTATCAGAGCTAAATTCCTGCTCAAATCTTCTTCCACAAAAAAAAATTTCTGAACCCTAGCCTATACCACAACTTCAATAAAACCCTAGATTTAAATTCTTCTCTCCCTCTTTCTCTTCTCTAGTTCAAAAAAGGAAAAAAACAAAAACAAAAACAAAAAAATTGAAAATTGAAAATCCCACTGTTCATCGTCTTCCCCGGTGCACCACTGCAACCAGGCCACCAAATCCCCATCTCCTCCCACTTTGCCTCAGCGCATCCCGTCGTCCTCGTCATCTTCCGCTGATGTCGCAGGTGTCGGAGATCCTTCTCTCAACCTCATCATCAAGATCCTTCCCCAACCTTGTTAGATCCTCGCAGATGCTCCATCGACCTCATTACCAAAATCCTTCCCCCAACGCTTCATCAACCTTATCATCGCCTTCGGTCACCGCTGATGCCATCGGCAACAGAGCCAATGAAGATCCAGTCCTCCCAACCTTAGTGTCGATCCTTGACAGTCGTCGTTGAAGATAGTCGCCGTCGAAGATATACTATCAAGTCTCCTCTCCACTGTCGACTTCGACGAAGTCCCCTCGCCGATGATTTCGTCAACCAGATCCACCCCTTCCCCCTTTCAACGTCTTTGTCGGAGATTCATGTCGCCATCGTCGTCGTCCACCACCGCCACAAGAAGCCCAGTGTCGATCGTTTGAAAAGAAGTTTTTGGATCTTACTGGATCTTACTCAAACTCGACTCGTCCCAAAATGGGTTTAAGTGAGACCCGTTAGCATTCAGGTCAGATCCGTTGACTTAATGCATTGGGTCGAATATTCAACTTTCGAGTGGATCCAACTAAACCTGACCTGACCCGAATCCGCTCAACCAAGTTGACTCAAAGTGAGTTGACCTGGTCCAACCGAGTCAGACCGGCTGAGTCAGACCAGCTGAACCAGAGCCAACTCAATGAGTTAACTCAGCAGCAACAGAACAGTGAACTAGTTCAGCACAGTGAGCTAGTTCAGCGAGTCAACTTTGCAAACTCAGCCGAGTCATGACTGAGCCAACTCAGTCCTATTCACAGCAGTGTACAACGACAGTTTAGAGCCTGTTTCAGGCCCATTCGTGGTTCGATTCTAGTTCGTCTGAAGTGTTGGATTCGCAGCTGAGTCCCGAAGATACTGGAAGAATTTCACAGCTTTTAGGCAGCAAATCCAACCTCTACAGGCCATTATTTGGTGTCGGTATTGTTCCTACAACAGAAGAGCAGAGATTATTGGGTGATTTCTGAGTTTATGTACTGAATTCTCTTCATGGACTTTTATTTTTGTGGTAAATATATAAATGCTGACTGTGAAGACAAATATGTTGAATGAGCTATGGTTAAGGCTGTCCCCTTTTTTCGGGATTTTAATGATCATTATGGATATGAAGCTTGAAAAAATGATCTTGAAGATTTTTTTAGTTATTTCTCCCTGACAACTGAGGAAAAATGCTGCTATGTTAGACTTAAGTTGGATGGAGAAGCTTATTATTGGTGGAGAGAGAACCATATATTATGTTGAAATTGGTTTATCTTGCAAGGCCTTCTTCGTACTCGATATGCTCAACCTATTTATTCATCTGAACTAGATTGCAGAGAGCCCAAGGTTGAGCATGAGCCCAGCAAGTGCCCGAGCCTGAGAGCCAATCAATCACTGATCATTTTACTACAAAGGTTGAGGCAAATCTAGAGCCCTCAGTCATTGTCAAACCTGACGTTCTTGATGAGTCAGAGTAAGAAGTTACTGCTGAGTTAGTACCTTTGTAAGAAGAAACTCCTCGATCCACAGAAGTGGAAGAGTTTTTTATTGAGATTTCTGTAGATCTCTCAGCGGAGCCTACTATGAAGCTATTACCATCTTCACCCGCTATGAGGGTTCCATTATCTCTGAGATTGCCTGACACATACGACCCTTTGCAGATTTCTCCACCGCAGGCAGGTTCACAGGAGATCAAGCTTTATTTGATGCAGAGCACAGTCGGTATATGGTGCAGAGTACACTCGGTCCACTCTTCAGCAGGGATGACTTGCCTCGACATGATGCATGTATCTTATTCGAGTTACCATTGACTGCAACCGATTTGTTACGGAAGTCAGTTCCACCTCTACCACCGTGGTTCAGATGTGATACACTGATGTCGATTGCACGACCTCCATCATGGCCTGATTGACGTGAGATGTGATTCAGTTCTACTCGGTCGTGCGTGCTATCTGTTACCACTTTATTCACTGGAGATGAATGTTTTTAAGTCAGAGAGAATGATCGGGATCAGTCTAGTTATTTAGTAGGGTTTTTTTAGTTGTTTTATTTTATTTAGTGTATATTTAGTCCCACATCGATTATGATGGTGAAGTCTTCTCTGTAGGAGCCTATATAAGGCCGAGAGTTGTATTTGTTTGGTTAGACTATGATGAATTGAATTTAAACTCTTTTTGTTTAGCATGGTGATTTGCTATCTAAATTTGAATATTTGCATCATGATATGCAGAGTGGGAGAGAGATCTTCTGGGTGCTGAAGCCTCGAATTAATCTTTATCTAATCTATCAATTTTATCTTTTTATCTCCCTTTTATTAGTTCTGTATTAGGTGTCATGACTGAAACTTGTGCATCTTGCTGGTTGAAACTTGTGGAGGCATCTGATATAAAGACATAATTTGATATATGTTAGCATCTACCGTCTAAATATTATCATAGCATCTTCTGCAATGTTTCTTAGGTGCTCATATTCTCGCATGTTTGAACACAAGTATCCTCTGATAGTTTCTGGTCTTGCATTGTGCAGCTTACATAACCTTGTATATATTTGAATTGTCATGGAGCCAGTCTGTGACACCTCGAGGAGGAAAGGCTGGGCCCATTTTCTCATCGAGGTCCACCAAATAAAAAACGATATGTATGTAAGTGATCCAAACATAAATATGCAGACATGAAAAATAAGACAAGAAAACCCACCATATATCACCAATTATCCAATGGCATATGTAGGCAATTACACCGTAACACCACCACATTTATGGTAGAAAGTTCGCCAAATGATTGATCTATTGCTTAGTTGGTGATGGCATACACAACTGAGCTCCGATGGCGTCAAAACACAGGTACATGGAATATGTCTATAGCCAAAGGATCCTTATACTGCAAAATCTAGGAAAGTTATGAATCTTGAATTACAATATTGGTGGCTGAGAAAGTGCATGACACAGATCATGACAAAGAAGTAAGTGGAAAAACATGTGTGATATATTATGTGCATGTATGTTCAAAACTCCATTGCTTTGTTTATTTGGAATTGGATGTCATACATAGAGAAAATGTAGATTTAAAAAAAAAAAAAAAATCCTTATGCATCTTTTATCTTTTTGTTCTGCTCTCTTTATTAAGGTGGTGTTCTTTTCAAACCAATAACTGTTTTATCTCCTGTCATTTGTATCTTATATTTTTCACAGTGAGCAAGAGTTACAGTTGGGCTTATGCTTCCTTCCAGTTTGCAATTGTAATCCTTTTTGCTCATATCTTCTTCAATGTGGTAAGAGGTTTTGCAGTCAGAACAGCTGCAAACATATACACACGTTTGTTTGTATGTCTTAACTTGATGTCAAACAATTAGTTCTTACATTCATAACGAAATTTTGCAGCTTAGAGTGGCTCCTGTGCTCTCAGTCCTGCTTTCATCATTCACAGGGTTTGGAATTGCAATAAGTACAAATTCTCTGCTTGTAGAGTATTTGAGATGGAGAACTAGGCGAAATATGCTGTTGGCGCAGCCGCAAGATAACGGTGGACAACAGCAAGAGCCCAGAAACAATCATGAAACCCAACATAGGGATGATACTGCGCGGCCAGAAGTTGAAGGGCAGACACAGAACACCAATGCCTCACAAAATGGATAAGTCTTTCTAGTTTCATTTTAAGGTGATTTCTTGTAGTGGATTTAACTTGATCTCTCATAGTCATATATGTTGCATAAATAAGAACATGATCTTATCTAGAACAGAGCTTCATGGTCTGTTTAATTTTTTATCGTATTTGATGGTATATAAATCTCTTTGATATACAACATTGAGAATAAATCTCTTTTATAGCGGTTAGTAAATTGAAAGCGACCTTCAAGAAAAAGAATATATTAATAATAACAACAACATACTTTATTTCTTTACATGAGATATTTTTTGTTCTATTTTTGAATACAACAGCACCATGAACAGGAAAAAGAGAAGAAAAAAAAAGCCTTAGTCCCAGTCTTCGAGATTGCCTACATGAGTTCTTTCCCATCCGTAGCATGTGTGCTACTTTTCTCTATTTTTGCAGCTCATCCTGATGTTTTCTTTTCTGTTTTTTCTTCTTTTGGCTAATGCCTTCAGAAAGGTAGTTATCTTTGTCAACAGGAGGACACGGCCGTGAAGGAAAAAAATTCAAGGTAAGAAAATGATATCTCTGCATAAATCTTCTCTTTTGACGTAATGCATAACTCTTCTCTTGTTTACATGATCACACTTCCTTAAGAAAATTCAAGTCGTTATTTGTGACATGAATCTTGTATGTAGTGCTCAAAACTTAATGTACTTCCTTGCTTTTGCTCTTAGCCTACTACTCACTCCTAAAAGTTGCCATCATTAGTCAAGCATCTTTTGAACTACATTTTATTAAAATCAAGTTCAGTTCAACTCATATTTGACTTTGTTATTTCATGACTATCATTTTCTACATAGTACCAAAGAAAAGTTGATGATTTATTGTTACAACTTCTCAGCATCATCAAATAATATGCTTATATGATGCATTAGGATGATGAAGCTTAGGAGCGCCCATGCACCCACTCAACAAAACACCCCCACCACACGCACGCACCCCAAAGAAGAAATTTCAGAAACCCCCCCATATAATTACAAGCTTTTCGTAATCTTTCTTTCCTTTTGTTCTTGTTAGTTTTATTTTGTTGGAGATCCTGTAATTCTCTCAATCTTTTTTTTACTTTTATTTTTGTTGGGGTTGTTTAGCTCTTAAAGTGATCTTGAATGAAAAGAAGGGAAATAAAGAGTCTTTATTTAATCTTTATTTGTGCGCAATCTGATGTTTTTAAAGCTTTCCACTTGATCAATATTTTGGAGGTAATCACCGTTGTGTCCTTGTATCAATTTTGCAGTAATTTGAAAAATTAAAGATACTGCTATCAAAACTCTGGCATTTGGATGTCATTCACATTTATATTTTTGACTGTAAAACTAAAAGTTTCCTAATTTGTCTCATATCTTATTGGTTTGTTTCGTGATTAGTTTGAAAGGATGGAGATGCAAGGAACAAACTACAGAAAATTTTGATGCCGGGTTATAGTATGACAGAGCAACATGTGAGGAAGAAACAACATGATAGGTCGTGTCTGCGTGTACAAAATTGAAAGGTTATTGATGTAATGCCAACTTTGATTTGTTCCCCAATAGGCTTGTGTATGGGGATGATGAGTGCAGTAATTGGCGCACTCAAGACAGTTTGTGTACACAAGAGGGTGAGAGTGCTTACAAACCCTTTTTTTTTTTTTTTGAAAATGCCACCATATGGCATGTATACGTATATGCTACATGCTATATCAATAGAGCCAAATGAGTAATTAAGCGTGCAAAAAGTTTGAGAATATGGGCAAGGGACAATACAATGTTATCATCCTCAGCTCTAACAGGACTAACGGATGATGATGAACTTGGTGCCACTGTATTGAACACTACACTGGTTCTCGAGATGCCTATATTTTGCTCCAGAGATAGATTGTTGACGTGAAGCACAAAAGACGGCATCACACAATCTGCCTCTTTGACACTTTGAAATCTTGAATAGGTTTGTTGTCAAATGTTTTCATTGTAAAAATGTAAAAAAAAAAAAATTTGAAAACCAACGTTTGAGGATGTCACTAGTGTCTCGCTCATCAGATAAAATTTCTTATAGTAGTATCTTAAAACAGGAGTTAAGCGCGAAGGTGGTTGCCAATTAAGCTTCAAAAAGATGAATAATATAACTCCCGTATCGCCCATAATTCCCTATAATCATCAGTGAGGTAGATGTCGTTCCTTTTCAGGTCGAGAAAGAAATTGAATGATTAAACCCCAAAAACAATCTCCAATGCTTCAATATTGCTCTTGCCTAGTTTGAACACCTTTGTCCCGCACAAGTTGTCACCACATGCAACTCTTTTTTCGGTAACAAGAACAAGTGGAAGTGGGTATTTAGGGGAGAGGAAAAGTGAGTTTAAAGACTGCAAGGGCCATTGAAGTCAATAGCATGGAAAATAATGTCATGAAAGCATATAGTGCATTGTAGGCAAGATCTCCATACTAACTGGCTCGCGCGGATGAGTTTAGAGAGTACGACCTTATTTGTAAAAATATTATGGTTGAGGATCATGATGTTAGGTGGTGAGAGGATTCAAGAAAGCCCTCTTGTCTGATGCTCCCTCCAGCAGAGCGCAGGAGATGGATCTCGAGCATCTTTTGTTCTTTTCTTAGCTAAACACGTGCCCGCATCATCATCATCAATCATCATCTAAGTCTTTTCCATCAACATTGGCAAAAGATTTAACTAAGTTCTGTCATATATAGTGGTCAATCTGACGTTAATCCCTTAATAATTAGTACCAACTTCCTAGCCAAGAAAACTGTGAACAAAAGAGGGACTTATTATAATTCTAAAGAGTTAGTTGACATCATGCAAATTCTCCAAGGCATAAGAAAACATTTAGAAGAAGGGAAAAGATGATAATTTTCTATCAAGAAATGCCTTATCTATAAGGCACACGTAAAGTAGTCAAAAGTAACACAATGCATTATCTCCTTAGGCAAATAGTGCACGTGCGCGAGCGCACACACATAAAAAAAATCTCTCTAGTTTCTACGAAAAGCAAACTATATAGAGTCCACAAACAACTATCATCTGCAACACATAAAATGTGAACGCCTAGGACAGAAAAATGAAACTTACTTCTAAAGACATGAATCTAACTAACTCACTTCAGCCTAAATAGTGAGTTGGTTAGTTTAACGGTGTCGAACATTTGAAACCTAACAAATATTGATTTGTAGGAGTTTTTAAATGTTTAGATCATAATCAAATAGCCGGATCTAGAATTTGTATGTATATAGATATAGATCTAACCAACTCACTACTTTCAGCCGTCCATTTTGCACCGGTTGATGAAGGAGACAAGCTTCTATATGTGTGTGTGTGTGTGTGTGTGTGTGTTGAGGTGATCTCCTAAGAACGGTTCTCATGAATTTATGTGAGAACTTTCATATGAGTTGTCAGATCTGTTAGAGATCTGATTTTATTTGATTTGATCTATCAGATTCGACGACCCACATGAAAGTGGATGTAGTTGTTGTAATACGGAAAAAAAGGAAGGGAGGAGGGCTGCCCTCAAATTTTCCTGGCCAATGGAAAGATGAGGGATAAGGTTAGCAAGATCATGCCAGGATCCGGTCACTTAGTGATCACCATGTGTCACCAGGGCAATCACTTCCTCATTTCATATTATAAGTCCCATGCAGTTGAATGAGAGGGGGGAATGGCAGCCTCCATGATGTCTTCTTTGGCCCTGAAGCCATCTCCATTCCTTGAGAGGCCACAGGCGGGGAGGGGCCTCCCTTCATTGGCAAGGACCTCTTCTTCTTCCTTTAAGGTTCAGGCCAGTGGAGGCAAGAAGATCAAGACTGACACCCCTATGGTTAGTTTTAAAAAAAAAAAAAAAAATCACAAGCTCAATATTACATTTCCATGAATATCTCTCACATGCAGTATCAATTTCTAATGTGAACTGTATAATACGATGTCATTAATAAGTAATATTTTCGTTCAAGATCAATAAAGATAAATAAACTCTTTGTAGGAATGGGATGAGCTTGAGAAATGGTCTTGATGCATCTGGGAGGAAGCCCAAGGTTAATTATCACCCTTTTTTTCCTTCCCGTCTCTCACCTGAATATAAGCATACACAAGATGTTATTTACTTTTAGATGGAGGCTGATAGCTTCTCTACTATGTTTTGTTGTTGTTATTATAGGGAAAGGGTGTTTATCAATTTGTGGACAAATATGGTGCAAATGTTGATGGCTACAGGTACAAGTCTCTTCATTGATTAGCACTTGAATTGTTACAGATCTCTTTGGTTATAAATTTAGGAAGTTAATGAGGAAAACAGTGTGATTTGAACCTTTTTACAGTTTGGAAACAATATTATTATTGTTTTCTGGTACTTCTTTCTTAGCAGGAAAACAAAGAAATTTTTTATTGAAAATGTTCCATAAAAGGAAACGAGAGAGAGATTAAATCTGGTAGTAAGGGGGGAAAAAAAAAATTGTGCTCTTGGGCTATAAACTAAAAGATTCCATAAAAGAATAACGTTTTCTAAAGTTCTCTATGTTGAAACTTCCAGCCCGATCTACTCTCCGGGGGAATGGTCTCCTACTGGCGATGTCTACGTTGGAGGTTAAAGACTAAAAATCAAAGTTTTAGTAATAATAATTCATTAGATATCTAATGTTGGTGTACTTTTTTTTTTGGAAAGAACAGCCTTGGCTTTTATTTGTTAGTGTACTAATATGAGTTATTTGATGAATGTTGGCAAATGCAGGAACCACAGGGCTCTTGATCTGGGCTGTGACTCTTGCCGGACTTCTCTCTTGGGGGGTGCTCTCCTAGTGTACAACACCAGTGCTCTGGCTCAGTAGTAGAATATTTTTCATACAGCTGTCTCTCGTAATCAAGCCTTCCAAATTTCTCTCCTCACTGTCAACTCTCTCATGCTTCAAAACATACTTGTTATTTGTGTTTCATCATCTTGACTGTGGTATGGGAAACAGACTAAAGCATAGTTCTGTTATGCGTGCTGTTTTCTCTTGGCGAGCATGTTAGAATGGCAGAGAGGAAGCATTTTTCACACAGAAATCATGAATTGAAGAATGTCTAAGAAACGAGCAATTATGATATATAAGCTAAAAGAATTGCATCTGAAACTTCAACGAGAAAAGCAAATTTGGGAGTACAAGCAATCAAAATCTAGTAGCCGTTTCTGCATAAGAATGCTATCTATTGTGGCTTCAAAAGTTAGAACAGACAAGAGTGACGTATCTAAGTACTTCCTAGACTTCTCGAAGCAATGTTGACCTGTTAGTAAAATGGCAGTACCATAGCATAGTCTCTTGAGAGTTCTATTAGGGCAACAGAGCTTGAAAGGTTCCACAAAATCATCAAAAAATTTAATGAAAAAAATAAGCAAACCACAAGTTGCAACCTCAAGGAAAGAAATTAGCGCCCCAGCACCTTAACAACCCCAATTATCACGCAAGCTCAATTTTTCATATAAACTGCACCCACAAACCGGACAATGATTTTTCAATTAACATGTCCAGCAACCCTGGAACCCTAATGAAGTAAATTAGGGATCGTGGTGATATCTACTTTTAACCAGTTAATCACATTTCAGCCAGTTAATCACAAAAGGATTTCATTTAATATTACTTTAAACAGCCATGGAAATAACAAAAAAAATCTGCCAAGATGCACATATCTCCATTATAAAGCTGGTCTCACTCACAATTTTCTAGAGTCACAAAAATATTGCCTCCTCAACTGCATTCCCATACCTCCAAGGCATCAAAAGAACTAATCCTTTAGTGAAACAATAGCGCATAACATAGCATATTTTTGAAAAAGACATAACCAGGCAACATTTCTTGTTAAGTGGATATTGAGCCTTCGTATCACAGGATTACTTTTTCCCACCCCCAGATACATTAAATTTGAAGAAAATAATGTCTGCATCTTGAACTACGTATGTTTTTCCTTCCTGCCTGTACTTGCCAGCAGCCTGTGATCACAAAACCAAAGTAAATGGATGATGCTTCCATTGAGAATCAGCAAGGCGCGGCAGGCATGAAACTATAGATGTGTGATCAAGTTTCATAGGATGTTACCTTGACTGCTGATTCACTGCCCAGCTCTTTAAGATCATCAAACTTCATAACCTGCACATTCATCATATTAACCCCGCAAAAAAGCATTTATTAACGGTCATGTAATACAAGCACAATCCCATCTCAAAGTATTTTCAACAACAACAACAACAACAACAACAACAAGAAAACCTTATCTCCAAAATTATATTTTAAAAAATTGCATTTAAGCACACAATATACTTTGTTTTTCACCGAACATAAATATACTGAGCAATAAACAAAGTGCAAAAGGCATCATCAAAGTTCGGGCCTATTTGGTTGGTTGTGACTTGTGAGTAATGCTGACAATTCTACCGACTATGAGTACTAGTTGTTTGATTTGTTGTAATTGGGCCTACTTACTGAAAGAGGTGGCACAGATTGTAGCCCAGAATTGGCTGTAGCAAGACATAACTAGTCTGATGTTGCTTGTGGCAAGTGGGAGAGAGCCACAATGTCCCCAAGAAAGATTCTCTACTACCACGTGAGAAAGATTCTCTTCATGGATTCAAATGGGTGTCAACTGCCACTCACAACTAATCAAAAAAAAGATTACGACACTGCTTGCGGGCAATACCTATTGCACTAACGGAACTTGCAAGTGCAGCATTACTTGCACCAACCAAATAGGTTAGTCTCAGAAATAGTGAAGTAACTCTGGAAAATGTCGAAATTGAGTCCAATCTACATAAGATCAGAATCCAAATACATCGGGCCAAAGTTGGATGCAGACGAAATTGAACATTTGTATGAAATCTAAACCTATCTTGCAATGATATGATATCTAAAAATCCTGATATATCCATCCATACATGAAATATATAAATCAAGTAAGCAGAATACATGTATCTACATGGATGACCATTCAACATGCCCATGATCATAATTCAATATATTTGCAAAAATGATTTAAAAATTCAGTAAAGAAAATAATGTTCTACACCATTCTAATTGACAAAAAATAATGTTATGAGACTGCACTCCCTTGATGAAAATCCAAAGCCTCTTATCAATAATAATGCGGTTCAATTCTAAGCAGTTGGAGTGAGAGAATAGACATACCTCTGCACATATAAAACCTCTTTCAAAATCAGAATGAATGGCGCCTGCAGCTTGAGGAGCCTTTGTCTGCCGCCTGATCTGCCAACATTTCACCTGTGATGACCATTCATGTACCACATCATGAGCTGCTAATGCAGAACAGAACATATAAAAATGGAGGTTTTAGGCTGGCAGGTATCGCAGACAGAACTATACGATAATTGGCACTCCAAAGATAGGTTTAATGCGTACATAATAGAAATCAAAAAAGACAAAAAAAGATTTACTGGAATTACCATTTTAAACAGGAAATTCTCATGGTATCAACTAACTCAAGGCATCTAGATATTCGAATATATTTCTCCAGTAAAAAACACACCGACCGCCTTTAGAAAATATTCTTAAAAGTTGTTGGTGCACTATGGGAAAGTTGGCTTTGATGTCCATAGCAGCATAAGTGGGTTGTGACTGATGTACACAACCAGAGCAAACTTTTGGCTTCAGTTCAGAGGTGCTTGCACCCCATTAATGATAATGAATACTAAACATTTGCAGATGTCCAGGACATCTGTCATGCTCCAACAAGAACCAATTTGTGATGTGTTTCCCACATTGAAAAACATTGCAAGCCTCAGAAGCTCCATGTCAAATCTGGAACAAATGTTGAGCCTCTCAGGCTGATTGACAGAAATAACTTTTACCCATATTCCCAGCATGGTTTGAAATATTGTTCAATACCCTGATACATACAGCCAATATGAGTGTTGCCAGTACAACTGAAAAAATTACTGATATTACCAATATGACGAAGATGAATCAGCTGAGAATGTCTGATACTGCCGATTTTAATACTAGACCAACCGAGATTTCAAAACTTGCTTCCCAAGAATGACAATCAAGAAGTTGAGAAGTCAATAATTGAATTTGATGATTCTCAACTTATGACTCCATGAATTCCAACAATACCTGAATCTTCAAATAATGGTACCAAACGGGTCATAAGAGAGGTTCTTTTAGACAGTGATTAGAACCTTGCTACCCATATGACTTGCGAAGAAATTATTCTTTACTGAATGAGAAGAAGAAAAACATAAAAGAACATATAAAAGAAAAGTTATCTGCCATGATTCACGCGCCGACACAAACAAATAGAGCACTACGGAAAAGAATATAGATGTATCTAGCATCAATAGAGAGATAAAATATAAGGTTTCAGCATATGTTATTTGCACAAAGTTGGTCAAGCAGACAGTTTGTGCGATGGGAAAAGATTGTACCTCATCTGGGCCAGCAGTGAAGAAGTAGATGAGGTTGATTGCAGCAAAACCAGTCTTTATGATTTTGGGGATGGCACTGTAGCAAGATAATTCAATCATTTAAAAAGAATGAAAAACTTACTAGCTATTGGGTCATAATAATATATGTTCAAAGTGGCATCAAGAACATTAGTAAAACCACTTATTTAAAGTAATTGCATACATGCAAGAAACAGCATGCAATATGTGCATAGAAGCCACAACCATGTAGTAACTATTATGATGAAAGCGCGTGCTCATGCAATTCTATGGATCTTCTAGGACCTCACTACCAGAAATCCATTGTTATGGCTAAACTTCTAAAATATTAGCAAAATGAAATAAGGGATTTGATATCATAACATACAAGGAAATCAAGAATGAGTTGCTATAGCCAGTTAAGGGTGGCCGTTTATGTGTGCGCGCGCGCACATACGAGCACGCATGCACGTTACAAAATTCTATTTTGTTTTTTATCTATAGAAAAGGCCATGTTTCATGCATAATCAATAAGAGCACATTAAGCAGTGTATACAATTTGTTTGTCTGCAACTACATATTAAAGAGAACCTCCAGATCATCAACAGTGTAACACTGCATGTTAAAAAGACAACTTCCGGATCATCAACAGTGATTTGAATCAGGGCTACCATGTTGCTTGAGATGTTAATGATCACTCATTACAGAAAAGGCTCATCTTTGAAGTCCAAAGGCACATGTAAAATGTGGAATGAATTTGAAGGTGTAACGTTAAGAAGTTAACATGATGGAGAACAGATCAAGCGGGGATTGACATGTATTATAAGCGGTTCAGGACCCAGTAAGAATTGCTGATTGCACCTGGTTTAAAGGCTAGGAAGAGGCTGGAAAGGCCTTACCTAACATTTAACATGAATTATACATATTGACAAAACTGAAGACACTGGATATTGCCCTTATAATGACACTTGCTGACAAAGAAGAATTAATGAGGTAACTCCATAAAGTTGGGACAAGGGATGATGATTTCTAGTATATCAACTTTGAGCAGTGATAACATTGATGGAAAAATGTATGATGATGCTGACAAACACTTAAAGTAAATAGTATCAGAATAAAAAATTACAGATATCTGATTGCATCGATCATTTATGCGGGAAAGAACTAAAAAAGGCACCCAGTTTGCCAAGATTAGAGTTGTCTCGAATAACTGTGCTTGCAAGCAACTAAAAAGTTAAAACAAGGATCTTGATGCCAGTTTTTCTGCTTGACAGGCACATCAGAAGCGCACAAGTTGCAAAATACAGATAAGTGAGTAACAGACAATCAAAGCATGAATAAATGCAATTTCTGTCAAAGTATGCTTCAGTCAGCTCAATAATTTATTTAAGAAATGTTATTTCTGTGCCATATGCTTCATTCTTTTTTCTTCTTACAATGCAATATGAAAAATATTCATTTTACATTTAATACAAATTAAATGAGAAACTATCCAGACCTGTTTTCCCTGAGATTCATCATTTGGAAAAAGCAGAGCCATGACAGAACAAATGGCTCTAGGAAAACATGGAGGGCTTTTCATTTCCAAGAATTTACTCTAGACATTGATTGGAGGGGAACAACACTTGGTTCACAGTCATCACACTTTTCCAGATATTAAAGTACATTATATGACAGTTATAAGGAAGAACTGTATGCTTACCAAGGAAGCCAACAAGCTTAACAATAAAAATGATGCACATGAACATGCTGCAAGTGTGTGTGTGTGCGCGCGCGCGCGCGCCTTTAGCGTATATCAAGTTGCTTCTCTGGCTGACATGATCATAGCTTATATATATAATTTTCTTAATTCCGACAAGCATATAGCTAATACTCTGTCAGTAGGATATCATCAAACAGGATAAGAGGCATAATGATATGATGTATAAGAGTGTACCTCTGTAGATTGTTTTCCTTGCAATACTTAGCAGCCTCATCCTCTGGCATATCTGCAAGAGTCTTTTCCAGAATACAGCTAAAAGGTATAATAGGCTCACCACCATGCTCCTGCACCCTGAAGAATCAGGAAAAACAATACATCGGATATTCCTTGATGATTTTCATGCTTTGGAAAAATATTTTTTTCAGTATAACCATAAAGACAAGAAACACATAATTGAGTGCAGCTTTTAATACTTGTATATGGTTCATAGATTTGGTTTATAAGGGATAATTCATTTATTGGATCTTGTATTGCAACATCTTCAAATACGGACTCTGAAGAGAATTAGTTTTTTTTGTAATAATTATGTGGAAATCTGTAATCTGATCCCCCCCCCCCCGTTCTTTTCCTTTATTTTTTTTTTTAACAAAGGTCGTAGCCACCCAATCTTGAACCCGGGATCTTTCATTTCCCCAACCATACCCCTTTGCCACTAGGCCAAGCCTCAGAAGCCTATAATCTGAATTTGTAAATACATTAAACACTCTGAATCCTGTATCTCATACTGCGGCCAAATTAGGAGCAGTAGAAAATACAAGACACTATCAATTAAAATTGACAATACAATACAGGACATATGAACTAAAGCTGTGAATAATGGGCATGGAGAATCAGGTAGCACTAAGTGTTGACTTGTTAATCTTGGTGCAAGAAGTGGCAGGCTAGGCTAACAGCATAATATTGAATTATTATATTAAATTGGTTAATTTATATCACTCTTAAGTGAAGGTCAAACTGACAGTAGCACATTTTCCATAAGAATATGGCTGATTCTATGAAGATAACAATTATATATGGTATCAACTAAGCAAGCTGCTCATAAACATATTCCATTCAATTTAAAACTTAATCAAGCTGAGCTTGAACTTGAGACCCAAGCCCAAAATCAAACTGACCCAAGGGGCAAACATAGCTACAGTAAACGAGCAAGCTGGTCAGTAATAATCTTCTTGGTGGTTTTTAATCCCCATCTTTGTGCTTGTGAGATTTTCTCATTTTTTTTTTAGAGGCATCTGTGATTGTTTTTTTTCCTGTGTTTATTTTTTCCTGTGTCTGAATGTATTTTTCTTTTTTCTTTCTTCTTTTCATTTATTTATTTTGAGGTTGTGGGCCTGTTAACAAATAGAACCAAGCTTGAATCTGAGACCCACACTAAAGTTTTGACAACATGAGCTCAAAAGAGTTTCACCTAGGATTCACTGGAGTCGGGTCACCCAGCCCTAACCATAGTTAGCTACAAGGGAAAGTGGATTTAGTGAAGAACAAAGCATACCAAGCATGAATCTTGGGAGAAACTTGTTCTTCTTCCTTTGGTAGTCCTTCTCATTCATGTTTACCTGCATAAATCTAGGGAAGATAAGCACATAAAGAAATTCTCAGTATGCTAAAACAGAGGAAATAGCTACAACATGAACAAAAGACTGCAAGTGCATGACATAAAGCACCAAAAGTGAAGTATGTGTAAGAAAAAATCTCATGCAAACATGTAATAAATCCCAGACCAAATAGACTACAGGTTTGGCTGTAAGCAATTGTAAGGTATTCAAGATCTCAACATCAGCAGCTTTCCAATCTCCTAAACGAACATCTTTCCCATCCTCCAGCCATGCTTTAACCTGCAGCATAAGAGAAACCAAATCAAATTGCTTAAGGTGCCAGATTTCAACAAGTCAGGTACTCAAACCATGCAGAATGAGTGAACAGAAATTTTGCAGATAAGGTGATACTGAGTCCACTAAGAATTAGAAGAGTATGTGGGTGTCAGTAACATTAAAATTTTAAATAAGACCACACTATTAGATTTTCTTCTTTTCAGAGATAAGAGGAAGTTAAGGAACTGTCTGAATTGGAGAACGACATCATGGGGCATATGCTGTGTGGCCAGCCCACATACCAAGATATAAGAACCACAGTTTTAAATATTCAGCAATTTCAGATTGGAATTTCAGATATACTGATTCCGATAGATCTAAATTGATTAAAAAAAAAATATTAAATGTTCTTACATGTTTCTTTCCTTTTTCAAGTACACACGACAGTGGGTGATGGTGTGATCCAGTATATAGCATTGTAGCGTGGTGTGTTTCACACACACGCGCGCGCGCGCGCGCACACACACACGTATGTATGCTAGCTTTTACCACGCGCTTCACATAATATAATCAAGTCATAAAGATATTTATTAACTACATAAAATGTTGGATGATTAGTTTCTTGGAGTATTTTATTAGCACGCGATGAGTTAATAGAAAAACATAAGTTAAAAACATATAATATTAAATCATGCATACTGGACTATAGTAACAAAACACAAAACAAAATTTTGGCAGGAGCTTATACATGACGCCCTAAGCTAAAGCTAGTTCTCGTTAGGAAGTATTCTGTATCCCCAACTAGATTTTATACTATGTCACTCCTAGGAGATCTAGCTAATTAAACCACATCCAAATCCAAGACATGATAATTGAAACATGACATCATCAAAAAGTATCTAGTTTTCCCCAATCACTACAAGCCAGACATGAGTCCAATTAGCTAGCCATCATTTTTCGCTGTCATATATCCGTTTTTTTAGGTATGGTAGCAGGACAACTCCCCTGCCTTATTCCTTTTCTCAGTACTGTAGATTTCCATATAAATCTCAGAAGCGATAAAACAATTTTACAGTAGGTTCCATATTATCTGTGGTCCAATCTGAACTGAAACTCCCTAGAGGTTTCAGTTTCAAACATGGCAAGCAGTAGATCTTTCTATAATGGCTACATGTTCGCTTCTTACAATGGAAATGTATGTCCATGAGGTCATTTCTATAGACCAAAACCTGTTAGAAATACAATTCCGACTTGCATGTAATCAAAATACACTTATCAGAAGATATCTTAATCTACATTAGAATAAATACTCTATAAAAGTATAATTTCACTATCTCATACCCAACCTAACACTTTTTATAACCATCTACACTGCAAAAAATTATAGATCAATTGTCCTGAGAATTGTGCTGACAGCTATTATATAGGTAGTAACCAAGATCTTTTTAGCTTCGAAGTCCAGGTCTGGTACACGATGAAAAGGCCCCTAATGGAGAACACACCACGGATAAAATCAACCTAAAACCTGACAAACCACGACCAAGAATCACTTATCAAATTGTTTCATCTACCACATATATGGATGTTCATAAGCAATAACAATAAAATATACAATACACAGATAAATGAGCAAGTTAACAATAGAACAAAGATAAGTAAACTGCAAGGAATTGATAAGAGATGCATCAAGGAGAAAAAGTGCCAACCCTCTGAGAGCATTCATGTTCTATTTTAAGTTGCTTGTCATTGCTCCTTTTCATGCTTTTTTCAAGATCCTCCAGCTTCCTTTCCATAAATTCTACATCCTTCAAGAAAGAAAAAACAAGATGCATTTGATTTTAGTTTGCATACTAAGTGAGACAAATCTCCAAACAAATATAGGCAGTCCCAATCAGACCATAGAGACACATCTAAAAGTATATGAGATGCAATATAAAGATTCCATGTAATTTCAT